>JAHBCN010004107.1:0-67345 GCA_019359885.1 Listronotus oregonensis | reverse complement strand
GTCCCCAAATTTTTTTATTGCTCATAAAATTTTATAAACATCGTAATATAGGTGGGTATTATTAAAAAAAAAAAGGTGTTAATAATTCAATATCGTGTTTTAAATATAAAAGTACTCAAATTATAAAAATTAGCAATCATCAGTATTTCACATTTTAATTTTTTTTTTTTTTTTAAAATATTTAATGTAGTAATACCTTAAAAGGGTACCCCATCGTCGTGTTGTGCTTTAATTTTTAATTTTAATACTTAATTAATTTTTATATTTTTGAAATAAAAATTTTTGTTCGTCGGTATAAAAGAGTTTTTCGTTTACCTCAATTCTCCCACTGTCCGGCATAAAAAAAAATCCCAAAGGACCCCCCAAAGGTTTTTAAATTTGGGGATGTTAACCCCTTTAGTTAATAAATCTGAGAAATACTAAATGATAAACACGAAATAAAAATTTTTTTTTAGAGGTATTTTTTTACACCACATAGTAGTCAGCGTTTTTTTAAAGAAACGACAATCATAAATGCGTCTATCTCGGGTAGGTTTCTATTATGGCTTGACAAAATTTTCCATTTTGGGGAAAAGAAAGCATAATTATGTTACTTGAAATATTTTTTTTATAAAATGGTCAAGAAACAGTTATTTAGATAGATAAAGATGAAAATAACACCAAAAAACCCACAACACAAAGCTTGTGACATTTTTTTCCCCTTCGAGTCACCAAAGTTTAGTCGCTAATTAATTTTAAAAATATTTGAATTTTAATATGTTATTTTGCAAAAATATATTTTTATTTTTATATTATAGAGAAATTGCTTTTTTATACTGTTATCTGATGGAAAAAACAATTTAAAGTTATTTTCAATGTGGAAAAACCCATTCATAAACCAAATACAATTGTTTTTAAACCTTTTCGACATGGAATACTCAGACAAGAGGGTTAACCTTTTAAGAAATGGAACTTATGGTCCTTTTTGAATTTTTTTCCCCAACCTTTTTTAGACATGCCAGAAGTCCCAAAACCTTTTTTTGCAAAAGTTATATGAAAAAAACGGATTAAATATAAGAGAATATCCAAAAAAAATTCATAACAAAACCCTTTAAAACCCTATTGATGCACTAATTTACTTTCCTTTTCCCTACTATTTTAGGGCACAAAAACCGACAGAAAAGCTTTCATTTTTGATAAAATTTGACTACTCAGGACAAAATTAGGGGTTCATTAGAAGTTTTATGGAAAAGTGTTTTTTTTTTTTGTGACTGTTTTTTTTTTTTTTAATTTTAACCCCCAAAAAAAAAATTTTAAATTTTTCTGTATTAACCCTTTTTTTTTATTACAGACAGTGTTTTTAATTAAACAGAAAGTTAGTAAAAATCCCCAAAAAAAAAAGTAGAACAAAATTGTGGACAGAACTTGGTCTTATTTTAGATCTCAGTACTTTAAGAAGAGATTCTTGGATAGGAACTTGGCCTCAATTTTACAAAAGTGTTTTTGGAGGGATCTCCTCTCTTTTTTCTAAATTCCATGGATGAAAAATTGGGGGAAGGACCTTATGCCTGCTGTTTTTATCAGTCACCTTGCTCTGTAGGTAGAACCTAATCATTAGACTGAATGGAAAGTACGAAAATTGCTTATTTTATTATTCCCTAAATCGTGCATGTTTTGGTGTCAAATAGGTAAATATGGCAATCTCCTTTGTTTAGTATATAAAATTATGCCTGCATTTTACATTCTAAGACATTTATGACTTCAGAAAGTCAGGTTTGAGTGAATTTATATACCAAATTGCATTCCCTTATGTGCAAGGAGACCAAAGTTATTATAGGGGGAAAATAGTTACAATCATCTCGTGTAATACACACACATTCATGCGGTAAGCCAAAACTTGACTGGCGCACTACCCGTCAGGGCCGTACTTAGGCGGTGGCGGGATGGGCGCCAGCCAAGGGCGCAGCTACCTGGGGGGCGCAAAATCGGCTATGAAAAAAAGTTCTTTTTTCATCGGTTGTCAGTACCGTAGTTATATAATTATTATTATTTGTTGATAAAATTAATCAAATAAATAAATTACAACGAAACAATTTTATAACAAATTTTTAACTTAGATACTTAATTTAATTATTTTTAATATATTAAGACAAAAAAATGTATGAATTATTAATAAAATATCAATTTATTCTGATACCTACAGCGAGAATGTAGCTCTTTAATTTTTTTAAATATTAAAGCTGCGGATAAATTGGTATTATTTAAATCAGGTGCAGCACTAGTTCTTTTCTTTGGTTGCATATTATTTAATTTATCAAAGTATAAATGTTACATTTTAGTAGGCCTGCTATGCACAGTATTTTTGTAATTACGATTTTATTGTTAAGAAAATTTATTCAAAGTTTAATCATTCGCAAATAAGGATGTATAGCTAATTTACATTTCACTTCTTTCAGTCACATACAAACAGTTGTTTTATGTAAATCATGTCTCTTTCAAATATTTTCATATAAAGGTAATATAGACTTTGACACAAATTCCACCATAAAATTGGTATTTTAAAGAAACGAAATTCTGGGTTTAAAAAACTTTCTACAACTTTGCTTTTAAATTTTGTAAAATTTCCGGGGAAAAACCGCCAGAATTCCCGTTTTCGTTGGGGGGTATTCCCTACTCCCCAAATCCCTAGGTGTGTGGGAAGGGGGAGGGGGGGCAAATGTTAAGCCCCGCAAGGGCGCGGCCGTACCTAGATACGGACCTGACTACCGTGCGCCTAGATTAACCTACTGGTTAACATGTAAAAAGAAAAATGACATGACTCTAAAAGTAACCCTATTTGTGTTATTTTATTTTCAGAAAAATTGATCTAAGCCAAAATATACTATTTTTTTTGTGCGTAAAATCAAAATTATTTAAAATTATAATATGGTATCAACCATTTCTTATTTCGTGTAAAAAAAGATTATTATTTAATTGCTGCTTATGTAGACAGCCGGTTTTTCAAACACGTAAATTTACGCACTGGAACTAATATAATTCAACATTTGAGTAATCAAAATTTTTGTCTGGCTATAAACTTGGGCAAAAAACAATTATTTATTGTTCTAGAAACTCTACTCCAAACAAGATTTAAAGAAAGTTTTCGGTAAATTGCATCAATGTAATCTATTAAACTAATTGATATTTTTAGGGTCACCATTTTGTCAAAAAGATTGTCTCATGGAACTTTGTAAGTTACAGTGTTGCCGATGCATAAATAATTATTACTTTTGGGTATAATGCTTATTTTGGACATCCGCTTAAATAAAAGCTTAACTACTTTCAGGCTAATTCTTCCATTCAAAATTATGATGTTATGTAATTTATAAATAACCGGCTGATTTTTGCACAATTGCTGGATAAATAATGGTAAAATATTATGATTATACTTTTCTACAAATATCAAGGGTCTTTTGCCCTGACGTACGCCCTAAATATATTTGAAGCATGCTACATCAAAAGCGCCTTAATTCTTAGAATTTTCGAAGATAAAAGAAGTTGTTAGTTATGCCAAAATAAAGCTACTTACGAGGTTTCAGGGAGTTTGTTTTATTTAAAAATTTAAACCCGGGACCGATGCCTATATTAAACATTGAAAATAATTTTAGGTAAATTTGTAAATATGTTTGCATTTCCACGTAAAATTTCTTAATAATACTGAATTTTTATTCCATTGTTTTATAAAATGAATATCGAAAAAATATCTAAAAGCTTGAAGCCGACTTTAAATTTTCCACGAAAATAGAACCGACCAAACAGCTTTTAAAAATAGATCCAATGTTCAGCCTTTACCATATAGGAGCCAAAAAGATAGATAAGGATGTGGGGTTAACCTACAGGCCTTCAAAAATAACTAGAATAGTAATTCCCATAAGCGCCGGTGTAATAACAAATTAATTTTGCAATTAATGCAAAGCTAGTCTCGTAGGTAATTTTGAAAATAACTGTTATGGTTAAATTTAAAAAGCATGGTCGAAGATTGATAGTTTATGAGAAAATATCTTTTTGCGGCCACTGTGCAATGAACGTCTACGAATTTATTATTTAAAAAGTCACAACGCAAACTTTATAAATAAAAGTGGAAGGGTAGTCTTGACCGACTAGTTGAATACAAAGATTCTAAATTCTTTGGGATTCGGTCTAGGCTGATAAAACTCTTTTTTATTAAATGCCGAGCTTTCGAAAATTTATTTTTTTTTAATAAATATAAAAAAATATTATTAAATCAAAAAATTAATCTACAAATGCACTATTGTTTTAAAAACGATATTAAATATATAGCAACATAAACAAAAAAACTTATTTTCATAAAGTGATTTTCTTAAAAGGTCTTTATTTGAAGACATAATCAATTTATTTTTTTAAATCTTAGTGCTCAAATTTTTTTGAAAATTAAAATTTAACTTTATGAAGACATAATTTAATGTTTAGTTTTAATTCTCATGGATTATTTAGTTCAACAACGAGTTTTTTGCGTGAAAACATAAAGAGTAACTTAATATAAGATGATGAAGTGACAGTACATGCCGCTAAAAACACTAAAGGAGTTCTGGGAGAAGTGTTTAATGGCCGACTTATTTCACTGTTTGGGGATTTAAATTGGCTTTCTTGGCTTTTTTTAAAGGTCCCCGGACTTAACTGCACAAGACTTTTTTCTGTGGGGCTATTTAAAGTCAAAGGCTTTTGCAACTCGTCCAGAAAACATCCAAGATCTTAAAGTCCAAATTCCTAAAGAGGTCCGGTGAATAGATCAGGTTTTCTTTCATCGTCCCATAAATCATTTCTTGTCAAATCTTGAAAAGTGCATTGAAGTTAATGTTAAGATACTTAAAAGACGTAATTTTTAAAAGTTTGAATAAGTCGTACCTTATAGTAAATCCCAAAGAGTGAATTGTAGTAATTAAGTGTAATAAAATGTTAGTTTTATTAAGTTTTAACAATTTTTCTAAGCAATTAAAATGGGTAGTCTATTATGGGAAACCCTGTATAAACAAGAAAATTACATTTTTATAAAAAGCAGTTAAAAGTATATATACTACGTTAACTTTATTGTTTACAATAATAAAAATAAATCCTAGGGTTTGTACTATCGTAAACAGTTTTTTTAAAGGATACCCTTATAGCTTAAATTTCGTTTTGTTAGGGCGAGCAAAAGTTAGTAAGTAGGTAAATGAATTTTTCCGCATTATTATCCTTGGAAAACACTCTATTTGGCAACGTTGGTATTGGTGAACGTACGTTTGCCCCTCAAACGACGCGTTGGTTGGGTCTATTCTTTGTTAGTATCTACAGAAATCTATAACGGGTCTGTACTAAATGGTTTATAGTATTGTCAAAAAGATTTAGTATAAATAAAATCGTCTATACGGGTTTGGTCCCATATTTCTTTGATCTAGATATTTAAAAACGACGGATATATTTAATATTTTACCGGGAAAAAATGGGCTAAACATCTTAAAACACGGCACCCACTACACCTAGTACTATGGCGTTATACAAGCTATTGTGGTCTGTCATAAAGATAAAAAAGGTATTGTTTATTAGTGATGAGCGAGACCGGTCTTGGTCTTGGTCTTGCAGCAAGACCAAGACCGAGACCAAGACCGACTTCTCGCTTGCAAGACCAAGACCAAGACCGGGGTATGCAAGACCAAGACCAAGACCAAGACCGAGGGGTGCAAGACTACGCAAGACCAAGACCGACCTGTAAGACTCTTGCACTTTTGTCACTTTTTTTTAAATTATAATATTAAATTTTTATATTCAATATACAGAGGTATTTCATACAGACATGACAAAAAATGTGTTGAGAACTGCCTAAAAAGCAATTATTTTATGAGTAGCAGGTTTTTTAAATAAAATAATAATTAAATCGATCACTTCGTTTTTTAATAAAATTATCTTTAAACAATAACTAGTAGATTCAGTAACATGCTTCAAAAATAATAAGATTGTGACTCAATGGTCCGATAAAGCTCGATATCTCCAAAACCGTTTACGACAGAGAAAAACTAAGAGTACAAAAGTTATAGAAGCTGAAAATTACTTACCTATTTCTAATGTTTTTTTAATTAGGTATCTAGTGATGCCACTTACTGGATCAAAAATTTCCAAAATCCAGGAAAACATTATTTTTGTGCCACACTGTAAGAAGTGGCATCATTAGATTGTCCTTTAAACTAAGATATATATGTAAAAGTGATGGTTTAATAAAAATATATTTGTCATTTATAAGGAATACTTTTAATATAGAAGGGATTTTAAATTTCACTTCCGGTTTAGACGGAAAAGTCAAACAATGCCAAAAGAAATAATTATGACGTCATTTTTGTCAAAAACCAAAATGATATATAAAAAACCATCTACGTCAACATTGTACCTATATGGCAGTTTAAGAATTTCCAGCATAATATACAGGGAAGCACTTTTTAAATGAATTTTTTGCTATAATTTTTCTATTTTAGGTTAAAAGCTAAAAATAAGGAAGTTTTCTTGAGTGGTAGTGGATTTTTTGGAAAATTCTGAAATAGAAAATAATTTTACATTTTACGCCCTTTTTTCTATAATTTTTGTACATTCATTTTTTTACCATTATGAACGGTTTCGGATATATCGATCTTTGTCGCACTATCGAGCCACCTTGTATATGCAGAATGTTTATAAAGTATTTGTACAAACTTTGTACAGCAAATGTTTGACTTATTTGAACATAGAAAGTTTACTTGAACTGAAAAGCTTTCTAAAGACCTTTTTTTAATTAGAAACCAATGTTTACATATGAGAATCATTTTCATGGAAATTTCACATCTGGTTGAAATTAAAAGTTTTTTTTCTGCCCTCAGAGTACTCAGTATTGTAATTTTATATGCTTCTTCAAAGAAAATTTAAATATTTCCTATCACTAAAAGCGCTATAAATAAATAAACCCCTACATTTAAAATATCCTTTTTAATCAAATAATTTAAATGTACATGTAAGGTTAACATTGGTATATTTTAAAATTTTAAAGCAAAAAATATAGTCTCCATCTTTATTTATTTGTAAGTATTAAAAAATATATATTTTATTTAAGATTGCTTAGTTTAAATTATTACTACCAAAAAAAAACAAGACCAGCAAGACTCTTGCAGCAAGACCAAGACAAGACCAAGACCGGGTGGTGCAAGACCAAGACCAAGACCTTCTTTGGGCTTGCAAGACCAAGACCAAGACCAGACTTGCAAGACCAAGACCAAGACCAAGATTAGCCCGGTCTTGGTCTTGGTCTTGCTTTGCTCATCACTATTGTTTATAGTAGATCTTTTAAACTTTTTATTGTTAAGTTTTTCAGGGTGTTTTAAAAATACAACATTTACACAATTATTTTATTTTTAAATATCTTTACGATAAAACTGTTCAAAAGTTAGTATCTATTCCTAAAAAAAGGTAATTATTGTTGGGGTATTAATCTTTTTATCTAACCCCGTATATTCAGTACACAACAGCAACCTAACAGAAGAAAATTTACATCCAATCTGTTATTATCCTTTCTCGTTCGATTAAAACAAGTTCCTCAGAAAAGGGATGGGTCCGTCTAGGTCTAAATAAGTTATGGCGATTGTTCGGAATTTTTATTTTTCGTGTTCACTCGCTTCATTTGTTGGCTTAGTTGTTTTGAGTTTATTGAATCCTCGGTATAGTTGATGGTAATGCTATTTAATAATAATTTAAATATACACATGTTTTAGTTCTGTATTATGAATTATAATACCATTATATTCTAAGTATTCTTGGTATATTTAAATGGTACAATATATGTAGTAATAAGTTATGACTAATAGAACTAAGAAAAAAAATTGAGCTTTATGCTACCCTTAAATGTAAAATTAAAAAATGTTAAAAACGGCTTTCTGCTCTCAAAAATTTATCTTTTTGATATCTGAAAGAAAAGGAAATAGGTAGTAATGTATAAATAATTTTGTTTCAAAAGGCTATGTTTGTAGGTATGTTCTATACTGTTATGGCAAATTAATGTTTAAAAAATTTTCGTTGAGTAGTCGCCAAGGTGGGACCGCTTCGGTCCTGGTTCCACGGTAAAGATCTGTGTATGCACAAAAACTATTGACCTTGATAAACTTGCAGATCGCCCAAAACAAACTAAAGAAAAAAAAACAAAAAACCCTTAACAATTAAAACACTAGTCGAGGCAATGAAGCACTCAACCTCGGAAATTTTTGCACTAAGACGGATCGGAATGCGGTTTTTTGAATTCGCTTCCAAAAAATTTTTTGTATAAATGTACCTACTTTGTGACTTATACAAACCGCAAATTGCATTGTTGCAGCCAAAAATGAATTTTTTTGAGACTGCTTTTGAAAGATTTAATAACTTTGTAAATATGAGTCAGAACTGGCTCAAATCGGGTTCTCAGGGGTTTTCGAGATCACTGATCACGATTATGATGGAATCGGCGAACACTCCCCGGACACCTGGTGCAGCGGAACTTGGACGCGGACCTCATCTCCGAGGGTTTTTCTTACACAATCGAAAAAAAAGAACCAAAATCGTTATGGGGGTTTTTTGGGGCGCTGAATCCGAATTTCACGGCGGAAACGACCCCTGACCTGGTGCACCGTACCTAAGGAGAAATTTAAAAAAATATGAAAAATATAAGGATAATTTTTAAACTAAAATTTGATTTTGACAAATAAATAAATTTTTAAATAAAAATTTACAACTTTAAAATAACGGTTCATCAGGTGTTCAGGGAGTCGTTTTCGACGTGAAATTTGGATTAAGCGCCCCAAAAAACGCCCCTACAATGTGTCCGGGGAGTGTTCGCCCATGCCACATTTGAATTCAGCGACCCAAAAAACCCCCGGGCGCCAGTTTCTCTTCTTCCCCGCATGAATTTTGGGAGAGTTTCATGGAGATGACGTTCAGGGCCAGATTACGGTCCACTAGGTGTCGGGGGGTCGTTTTTGCCATGAAATTCGGATTCAGCTCCCCAAAAAACCCCCCGTAACGATTTTCGGTTCTTCTTTTTTGATTGTGTGAGGGAAACCTTCGAAGATGAGGTCCGCGTCCAGATTTCGGTGCATCAGGTGTCCGGGGAGTGTTCGCCACTCAACAAACTCCCGGTCGTCGATTTTCTCTCCTTCCCCGCGTGAATTTTGGGAGAGTCCCACGGAGATGACGTTTATCGGCATTTCTAAGCTCTAGGTCGGCTGTGGGACAATTTAAAAATCATAATCGTGATCAGCGACCCCCGAGGACCCGATTGAGGTCTGTTCTGACTCATATTTACAAAGTTATTAAATCTTTCAAAAGATGAGACGTCTCAAAAAAATGCATTTTTTGCTGCAGCAATACAATTTGCGGTTTGTATAAGTCACAAAGGTACATTTTTTACAAAAAGTTTTTGGAAGCGTGTGCAAGAACCGCATTCCGATCCGTCTTAGTGCAAAAAATTCCGAACTTCTGGCCTTTTTAGTGCTTTATTGCCTCGACTACATCTATTACCGTTTCGGAAAGAAAATTAATTTAAAATTTTACTAATGCCTAAATAATAAATAATAATAAAATTATTTTAATTTTAATTATACACATTTCAGATATTCTAAGAGCTTTTGGTGTAAAATTTATGACGTAATGTCATAAATGCCATTTTTTTATGACAGCTACATTGTTTTAAGTTTTTTCTGAACTTATCTCAGCATCAAGCAAAGTTAACGAAGTATTATTTAATTTTACCAATATTGATGCCACACAATTACCTTTATTTATTAATGTTAAGTTTAAAATATTTAAATAAAACTTTTTTATTTTACCTTTTTTGGATTAATATTATGTTAAAAATGTTAGTAGTCTTGTCACAAAACGTTAACAGATGTATTGATTGTTAAATGGTGTTTTGGGGTTTTCCCTTTTTCTTTTAGGTGATTTGCAAGATAATTTTTGTGCACACACAGATCTATAACCCGGGTCCAGGACTGAAGCGTTCCCATCTTGGCAAGTACCCAACGAAGACTTTTTAAAGCCATAATTGTTGCACCTAATGTGATTTCTCTTTTATAAAATCCTTAGTCAGTCCCAAATTAGTAATTATAACATTTTAATACCTAATCTGGTTTGAGAATATCAGTTTATGAGTTCTACCTAAAGGGCTAAATTCTATACGAATACATATTGCAGCATATTGAAACGATTTTTTTAAATAACCATTTTGTTCAGCATTAATTTAGAATTTGTGTGTAATTAACGTGTTTTACGAAGTTGAAAACGCTGTGTTTTTTACTAGAACCATTACGTATCAGCTGATTGGAATGGTTAAATGATAGGTTTTCTCCTGGGATCCTAGCTGTTTAGTATTTCTCTGAAATATGTCTACAAATCAAGAAAACAATTAAACTGGATAATGAGACCTATATTTCCTACACTACAAAGATCCGTAAACCGCGTCAAACGCCATATGTTGTTTAAACCAACCAACGACGTTTCTTCCGACTTTGCTTAAACAATCTCATAAAAAAAATAAACTACTTTCTTACTCAAATAGTAGTAAATCTCGTTGGCTCTTTGCCAAAAATGCCAGTGAAAACTTCTGCCTTCCTCTAACTTTTGACGATGAAATTATTTCTACTTCTAAAAGAGAAGCTAAACTCTTCGCCAATCTGTCGATTTTTATCCAGTTTCAGCTAGTAATTCCCCTTATTCAAGAGTTGCTTCTGTTCCCCGTAAAATGTCAAAAATAATATTTAATGTCAAGCAAAATAAGCGCATTTTTCCTTAACAACAAAAATCCTCTTTGCTGTATGGCGAACTAGCCATATTAGGTGTTAAAATGTTATAATTTACAAATTTGGGACTGACTTAGGATTTTATTAAACAAAAATTACATTAAGTGCAACAAGTATGGCTTTAAGAAGTCTCCGTTGGGTACTCGCCAAGACGGGGACGCTTCTGTCCTGGACTCGAGTTATAGATCTGTGTGTGCACAGAAATTATTGACTCTTATGAACTTGCAAATCGCCTAAAACAAAAAAGAGAAAACCCAGAAACATCCTTTAACAATCAAAACGCCCATAAAATTAATCCAAAAAGTAAAATAAAAAAAAGTTTTATTTAAATATTTTAAACTTAATATTAATAAATGAAGATAATTGTTTGGCATCAATATGAGTAAATTTAAATAATACTTCGTTAACTTTGCTTGATACTCAGATAAGTTCAGGAAAAACTTTAAAAAATTAACTCGCCACCCTTCATGTATTTGAAAATTATAAATGTACCTCTCATGAAAAAATATTTTAATAAAAATATTACCCTGATTTTGCATCTATCTTAACCCGCTTTTTTAAGATTTTGGACGTCCTCAAAAAAGAATTAAAAACTTTCACTTTTAATTAGAGACCCATCTCTTTGCACTCAGTTATTCAAGTGGTAATATAAAAATTCATTAATTCCCAAACTTTGAAACATTTGGTATAACACAAACTCATGCACGGCAGATCTTGCTACGAATGATCCACAGCAAATATTTTAAAATTTGTTTCTTATAACTGGAACAACTCCACCAGTTTTTTGGCAAATCTCAGATCACTGCTCTTAACATATCTAAAGGCGGACTTGTATTGCGTAAATCTTCCTCAAAATTTGATGCGCACATCAAATCTTTCTTGTGACTTGTCTGGACACCCGCGGACGATGCAGGGCGAGGCAACACTCGGTCGGTATTTAGTTCGCATTAAAAATAATTCGTTGAGTTGCGTAGACTGTCTTTGCGATATAATGAATCTGAGCAATAAATTAATTTGATTAAAATATAAAAAACCATCCTATTCTGTTGGATAGCAATGATAACAATTGTTACAATGAAAACAAAGCGAAAATCATTGAAGAGAGATAATTAAAGCATTAAATCTAGCAACTTTAACTCTAAAGGTGAAAATAAAATCTTTTATAAAAAGGTAATGAAGCAAAAGGTAAGTCAAGGGAAAAGAAAGCCAAGTTGCTGGGTTCGGTACAAAGAATATAAATGAGGTTTATATTCTTTGGTTCGGTAAGAAATATTTTTTAATACTTTAAATAATAATAGAAAAATAGATATAAAAAATATTAAATACAAAGTTAATTATAAGGTAAATCTATGTTTTTATAGGTAGTCAGAATATTTATGAATTAAAATGGGTTTTTTAAAATAAGCTTAGAAATTGTACTGCTCGACACCCCGAAAGATTACTGCAGACTTGCGTAGGAATGCCCCGCCGCTAGAAGACTAATCGTAATGGCAAGTTTTGTTTCCCTCATATTAGTATCCATTCTTTTAATTATTTGACCAATTAGAGATATCAGATAATCAAAATCTTCTTGCGTCAATCGCGTAAAATTCTTATCATCTATCTTCTATTAATTCGAACGTCATATCCCTTATTAGAGTGTTTCTATATTGCTTTTTATGACGAAAAAAAAATGTTACCCACCAACGACGTTTCTTTCGACTTTAGTAATGAGCAAAGCAAGACCAAGACCAAGACCGGGCTAGTCTTGGTCTTGCAATACCTTACACGTACATTTGAATTATTTAAATAAAAAGGATTTTTTTAATGTAGGAATTTACTTATATATATTTTTTGAAGAAACATATAAAACAAAACAAATACAAAACTGTATACTGTGTGAGCAGAAAAAAAAACTGATATATCCGTGAAAATGATTCTAATATGTAAACATTGGTTTCTGATTTACAAAAAAACTTAATCTTTTCAGTTCTATGAACTTTTTTTCTTTAAATTAGTTAAACATTTGTCGTACAAAGTTTGTACAAATACTTTATTAACATTCTGCATATACAAGGCAGCTCAATAGTGTGACAAAGCTCGATATCTTCGAAACCGTTCATGATGGTGAAAAACTGAACATACAAAAATTATAGAAGAAAAGGGCGGAAATTGTGATATTATTTTCTATTTCAGAATTTTTCGATGAATCCACTGTCAAGAAAACTTCCTTATTTTTAGCTTTCAACCTAATATAGGAAATTTAGGGGAAAAAATCCATTAAAAAATCACCACCCTGTATATTATGCTGGAAATTGTTGAATATGGGAACAATGTCAACGTAGACGGTTTTTAAATATTATTTTAAGTTATGACAAAAATGACATATATATTATTTTTTTGACATTGTTTTGACTTTTCTCTTTAAACCGAAAGTGATAGTTAAAATCCATTTATATAAAAAGTATTTATATATCACATAAAAACAACATAAAATACATTTTTTATTAATCTATCTCTTCTACATTTATATCTTAGTTTTAAGAAGCAATTTAATGGTGCCGCTTTTTAAAGTTTAGAATAAAAATAATATTTTTCTGGATTTTGAAAATTTTTGATCCACTTTGTAAGTGGCATCACTGGATAGCTAATAAAAAAATACGTTAGGAATATGAAAGTAATTTTAAGCTTCTATAACTTTTGTACTTCTAGCTTTTCTCTGTCGGTTTTGGAGATTTCGAGCTTTGTCGGACCATTTAGTCACAATCTTATCATTTTTGAAACAGGGTATTAAATTTACTAGTAATCGTTTTAAGAGAATTGTATAAAATATCAAAGTGATTGATTTAATTATTATTTTATTAAAGAAACCTGTTACTCATTAAATAATTGCCTTTTTTGCAGTTTTCGGCACATTGTTTGTTATGTCTGTATGAAATATCTCTGTATATTGATTATAAAAATTAAATATTATGATATTAAAAAAAAAGTCGCAGAAGTGCAAGAGACTTTCAGGTCGGTCTTGGTATTGCGTAGTCTTGCACTCCTCGGTCTTGGTCTTGCAAGCGAAAGGGCGGTCTTGGTCTTGGTCTGGTCTTGGTCTTGCTGCAAGACCAAGACCAAGACCGGTCTCGCTCATTACTATCCGACTTTGCTTTTTATTTTTAAACATGCAAGGTAATAATTGCATACGCCTTAAGTTCTTGAGGAACTACCGCCTCACTTTACTAACCGATAATCTTTTCTTGTTGATTTTCGGCAGTTTCCGTGTCATGATTTGCGAAAATGATTCACGAGGAAGCTTTCCGCAATGTAATTCTGCCTTGATTTGCAAGGATGATGCGCGCATTAGATTCGCGAGGAAGATTGGCGTAATGTAAGTCCGCCTTAAGGACCAAGTTCGACATGCGCTCCTAAGGAAAATATCATTTCACGGTCCTCTACCTAAACTTCGTGCTTGGTTTCACAGTCCTCTTTCTAAACGACTTAAATCTGTTGTCGTGGATAACGTTCCGTACTGACGCCAAATCTATTTGTTTTTCTCATTAAGGATTTTTTTTCTACGACTAATCTCATTCATAGTTTTTCTTAACCTCCAAACCTTCAGTGTTACTAAACTGCTTCCTACTTGACTTAAGATACCCACGGTACATCGTTGAAGTTTTGATTCATAAATAGCTTTATAGCTCCTCACAGGTCAATGTCGATAAAAGTTCTAGATTCATACTTTTACCGATTTCTTTTTTATATAATTCATGAATTTTTTACCATTGAAAACCTACTTATTCAACCACATTTCATATAATTTTGAACTTAAGTAGTTACAGTTATTACCGATCTGTTTAAGTTGAATTAATCTGACAGAAGATGGGTTAATAAATTAATAACTGCCGCTTCGTTAGCAATTACTTATGATCATGAAAATTATAAAACTTGAATTGATTTGCAGTACGTCTCACATTAACGGTTCCCTAATTACGTTTAACATTAATATACATAAAGCGTTTTTGCATCTTCTGATTAAAACGAAATTACATTGAATATTGAAAGCACATCGTTGTTCATTACACATCAAATTAGCCATGAAAGTCAATGGTAATTTCATCTCGGATTTGTTATGATGAACAGTCATGAGTAAGACCCATTTGTGCAGCAAGATTGGAAGCTGCATGCTCGTAATTCTAAGATTTAAAATTTTTAAATTACTTTTCGCTATATATTTTAAAGAAATATTATTATAAAAAATATTTTCCTTTATAAATACACTAAGTGACATTCAAGCCGATTAATATAATGGCCGAAGAAATTTGGTTGCGTAGTGTTTCGTCTTTATTACAGTCCTTGAAAAGAGTAAAAAATACAGTTTTGTCTGGTCAAAGTGAAAAATAATCAGTAATGTACTGACCTTTATGCAACAAGAAGCAAATGCTGGAACTCGGTTCATAAAAATTTTACGGGTACATAATATTTATTTGAAAATCTAGCAATGCAAGTTATGTTAATTGTGAATTTAAATTTATTTTTGTTATAAGAACGGTCGAAATTCTTTTAAGTGTTTTAGGTTTCGTAAAAATAATATCAGCCACGCTAGTTCTTCCATGAGATTTTATTTAAAATGTTTGTTTTAATTTGTTTATATTGGAGAAACTTATCATAAAACAATTAGATCCTTTTAAGGTAAGAACTTTTTTATTTCGAAATTAGTATTTATTGTTTTAAAAATTCTCCTCTGGCAAAAAACATTAAACTTTTATACTTTTTTTCTCCATCCCTAACCATTAAAGATGAAATTATTTATAAATCTAAAAAAAACTAATAATTTACTAAACAATTTATTGCCAATTCTACTCTTGTTCCTGCCGTTAATCTGCCTCTTTCATCACTTGCTTTAGTTCTTCATAAAAAGGTCAAGCAAATCAGCATATTTTTTTTGTTTTCTTAATACCAAGATATCCGTATGGGTTGGATGGCATACCAGCAATGGTCTTAAAACATTATGAGCTTGCACCCATCTCATTTCATTTGTTTTGAATTTCCTATGATACAGGCATTTTTTCGGAAAGCTGAAAAGCTGCAGGCGTGGAACCCATTCCAAATAAAGGATCTTTTAGATCCTTTTCTTCCAATTATAGAGTCATATATCTTTTCTTAAATGTTTGCAAGATAATGGAAAGATTCGTTACATCTCAAATTTTGAAGTATTTAGAAAAACATAAATTTATGCATGACTGACATTATGGATTCCGTCACAAGAGTCTTATTTTTTTTGTCTCACACAATTTAAACAAGTCTCTTGAGTTGCTTGGCAAATCTCAAAACGCAGGCTTTGAACCAGGCTGGCAAGATGCGCGCTTTCCCAAACTTCTTGCCCACGGTTTTCTACTTAAACTTTGTTTCTCTTTGTCAGTTTACTTTCTAATAGATGTATATCAGTTATTGTAAAATAATCATTCTCCTAGCTTTCATCAAGTTAAGGTTGGGGAAGCTCAGGACTCAAAACTAGCACCAATTCCATTTATCCTTACATTATCTGCCTATTTCCACAATCAATCCCATTACTACTATCGTCCATGTAGCTGCTATTATACTATTGCCTTTCTGACGATAATATCTTTTACTGTAATATTCGGTCGTCGAGTCAAGTCTTTAGGCTTCATTTGGAAAACAAGAAAAGGGTAATGCAATTATCTCTTTCACAGGACCTTAATTTAACATTGAAATTGGGTGCCAAATATCTTATACACTTTAATAATACAATCATGCTTGTTGTCGCAAATGCTTATAACTCTTTCGAGTAAGAAAATATTTCTCCGCTTCCAATCTGTTTACTCTATATGTATCCCAAACTACATACTCTTTGAAATATTGTTTCCATGTCTAGGGAATGACATCTCCCACAACTCATAGCTTTCTTGATTCCATCCCAAGAAGAGCCCTTTGCCCTATTAATGCTTTTATCCTTACTTCCTTGTCTTGCCTACCGCCGGAGGATAGGAGATCTGTCCCTCCTTTATGGGTATTTTTGAGGCTTCTGGTTAGCTAAGGAATCAGTCAATATAATTGCTTCTCTAGCAGCTCCCAATGGAGCAACACGACGTGCTACTCTTACGGATCCCTTTGCAGTCCATCTGGATAATCCCCGAATTTCTTACTTTTTTATTACACCATCCTTGGAGTATCTAGGCAGTGAGAAGTTTTTCCTTCCCCTACAAACCTATGTTATAAACAAAATAATAATCCTAAATTGGCTGACGTATTACAAAATTATGCGAAAATAATCACAAAAACTATAAAGCTATAAATATCTTTTATATCTGAAGATAGTCCACGAAGGTTAAAGCCTAAGTACCAACGTACCGTGGGTGTCTTAAGAGAAGTAAAAAATAGTTTATTAATATGGAATATTAAAATTTGGAGTAATCTAGGGAAAGAAAGAGCTCTGCAGGCAGCAGCTTCCATACTCCTAATACTCTAGGGTAAGGAAGCGGGCAAAGTGGGACGTTTCAGGTTTTTTCAGATGGAGTGGAAAGGGATGTATAAGAGTGGCACTTGTGTTTCTCATTGGAAACTGCTGGGGAAGAAATTATATTAATTTTTTAAAGCAAAGGCCATGAAAATAATTACGATTCTTTGGGTGGAATCAAGAATGTCAAAAGACGCCATTTCCCAGGTGTGAAATAAATATTCTAAGCACAGTCTGGTTTGAAATACACACCTACAACGTATTAAAATCAGAAAATAAGAAATGTAGCTACGGATATAATGTTAGATCATTCCTAAAAGTATCGCCCACAAGAATAAATGATTCGCTTTTGCCACTTAAGGGTAAAGTATGAGTGTTGGAAGATTTTTTTTCTATAAAGCGAACAAAATTGTATCTATGAGGCATAAAAATAGACAAGATCGTTGATGCCCTAATCAATCCAATAATAGTAAAATATATTGTACATTTATTTTGCCCTGGTTTTACAAATTATGCTTAAAGACTGGCTTAAAAAAATATTAAAGTGAAGAGTACTATCATCAACAAAACATGAATGGGATCAATCGTAAAAATGACGATCGTTGAAAAAAACATATATGACTATCTACTACTATCTCCGATAGTTTACGATAACTATCTAACCACAACTAACCAACTTAGACCATACTGTATATTTGTTTTGTGAATTAAAATATCAAATTGTAATAAGTAATTGCAGAAGAGACTGCACATTGACAATTTTTTTATTAATAGAGAAAGTTTCTTACCATAAATAGATATGTATTATAAAACTTAATGTACAGCAAATATTCACTGAACAAATTATGAATCGGTGAAAATCTTACTTTTTACTGATTACATGGCTAGTTAATAGTTAAAGTCGTTAAAACTATCAGGTTTCCATCACTTTCCTTAAATATTTCAGTAATAAACTTATTTACTTGTTTATTAATCTGAAGCTAACATTTATATAATATGTACTTATTATGACTTTTCCATATTTTAGCATTAATTTGCAATTTTATTGTACTTCATTCATTTGAGAAAGTTAAGAGATTGGTTAATTTGTAAAGTTAACAAGGAATTTGCCTTACAATTAGATATTATCCAAACCAACGACGTATAAGAATAGGGACGCTCTATCTTCCGAACGGATTTGTGATTGGTATACCCTTTACCACAGGAAAAGCATTCCTGATTGCGACCCTGTGGTAGCGAGGTAAGTTAGGGGAAAAACATTTTATCCAATATTTTGATAAAATAATTTATTGTGTTTTAATTCAAATTCCGGAAATACTATTTTCCCTGGCTGACGTTTCTGTTTACCTTTATTATTTATTTTCACGCATTATATTCTTTCATAACCTACGTCACGCTAATCATTCTTTTACAAATATTTACCAGTCGTTTTTATCTATGAAGTGGTAACGTAAACAAACGTCAAATTGATCTTATATAGGGTTTGTCACGGAACTAAATGTTTAACAGAAGTCAAATATTTTATATAAATTTTAATTCTTTACTCTGAGCAAAGGTTTTTGGTAAATTTAAGTTAGTGGTGTAACCTAATGTCAAATATTCCTATTTATTTCCTCCTCTAAAAAAAATATTATACTAGCGACAAAATCGTACAATGAGGTTTTCCCAGATCTTAACATTTTTGGGTTTATTAAATTATCGCTGGGGTACTTCAGGGTTTAGTACTGGTACCAACTCTATATCTTCTTTACATCAACAATTTTTTCTCTCCACAATTAATTCCATTTATAGTTTTGCTGACGATGGTACCCTTTATTCAAATATTCAGTATATTAGGCCAGTCTCTAAGCCTAGTTTGAAAACTATGCTTAGGGTAATGCAGATCAATTTTTCACAATACCTTCAGTTATTTTAAATTGGAAAACCAAATATTATTTTTATGCCTCCAAAATACAGAGTGTCCGGAAATGACGATGAAAAATTTTAAAGTATGATTCTACAAAAAAAGATATCAAAAAAAGTTCATATTAACATAGGTCCGGAATGCTTCCAGAGGGAGCTACAGGCCCTTGAAGATGGTGCCATAAAAGTGGTTTTATTTAATTTATTAGAATCTACTTACAATACAGGAATTAACTTCTATGTATAAGTTAGAGTAATTGGGGGTCACTTTTTGAAAATATCAGGTGACCCATATTGCAACCAGTGGCGTGGGAACAAAGGGCTGGTTAGTTATTTAGGGTCATATTTTTTTTCGCCGAGTGTATTTTCGCTGTCTTTTAAATAAATTATGTTTTTTTAAACATTTTTACGTAAAAAAGGTTCCCTTGGTATTAAATCGTATAGTCGACGGTTTTCGAGAAAAACGGACTTTAATGCTCAGATTTTTTTTTTTAAATAATATTTTTTTTATTAAAAATACCAACAAATCAATAACAAAATCCACAGGTGAATTTAAAAATGTACCCAATGTGGTAGGTACCAGTAAATTTGTTTTTTTGGCAATGGGTGTAAAAGAATAACTAGATTTTAAAAAAGTATTCAAGCATCTTCTTATTTTTATTACATAACCTGTTTACTGTATTTACACACTGCAGTCGTCCATACGACTTTACACCAAGGGAACCTTTTTTACGTAAAAATGTTCAAAGAAACAAAATTTATTTAAAAGATAGCGAAAATACACTCGGCGAAAAAAATATGACCCTAAATAATTAACCACCCCTTTGTTCCCACGCCACTGGTTGCAATATGGGTCACTTGATATTTTCAAAAAGTGACCTCCAATCACTCTAACTTATACGCAGAAGTTAATTCCTATATTATAAGTTGATCCTAATAAATTAAATAAAAACCACTTTTATGACACCATCTTCAAGGGCCTGTAACTCCCTTTGGAAGCATTTCCGGACCTATGTTAATATGAACTTTTTTTCATATCCTTTTGTGTAGAATCGTACCTTAAAATTTTTTATCGTCATTTTCGGACACCCTGTATAATTCTGCTCACTGTTTCGAAAAGAGTCTACCAATACTTAAATATTTCACATTGTGGAAGCTCCTTTTCAGAATAACCTAAATTGGCCCAAGCATATTTTACCCATTGCCACTGCAGCTTCGAAAAAGCTCGGATTCCTTTTTCAAGCCAAAAAGTATTTTTCCCCTTCTAATATGTATACTTTGTATGTATTTCAAATCAGCCCCTGTTTAAGATATTTCTTTTATAAATGGGGAATGGCGTCGTTTACCATTCCTAGCGTTTTTGATTCAATTAAAAGAAAGACCCTTTTACAAGAAAACCATCTTTCTCTCTTTGCCCCCACTAAAGCTGTACAGGACCTATCGTTTTTTAATGGTATTTTTATAGCTACTGCTCCGAAAACCCCCAGAAGCTCCCAATTTCTTCAACTTTCACAGTATATCTGGAGAGGCCACAAACATCCCATTTTGTTTAACCCTTAGATCTTAGTCTCGTTTTAATAATCTTTCTTTTACTTCATTAAAGACCATGGTAGTAGTAAGAAAACACAACTGAACTGTTTCTCATTATTTAAACACAAGGTCTTTAGGGAAAACTACCTATTTGAAATGTTTTTTATTCAGCAAATTCCCAGCTTCCATATGGGTTTAAAGTCGACGCCAACATAAAGAAAAAAAAAGTACAGAAAAAATATTGAACCGGCACTACCCAAGAGTTTAGAAGATCTTAGAGCACCGTACTCTTTCAGAGTTACAAGCAAGGGAAAACCGTTTTTCTTTTGATTCTGGTCCCGAAAAGCAAAGAATACTATCGTACAGAGTACAAAAGAAAATATATTCGTTATATAGAAGTCAAAGCTCTTTTAGTGGATGAAATGGGTTAAATCAACCTGCTCTAAATTGATTAGGAATCTGAAAGAGCTTGTATAGACTTTAGGCTTAAAAATCACCTTCATTAATTTTAAGACCTCAATGCACTATGCGCTGTTTCGACAGTAAGCGTTGGACAAGCTTTATACAGGAGGATATAAGGTGCTTGTCAGCAGTGGTACAATGCTGAAAAAAAATTGCTTACCACATGAAGTTGATAACTGCATTAGGTTTTGAATCTCTGAGTAGAGTTCAGGAATATTTCTATGTTTTAGCAGATAACTTACCAGATGAAGCAGTAGACGTGCTTGATTACTTTAACAAAACGTGGATAGGAGCGACCCACAGAAATCGACGATGACTACTTTAATTTATCTCAGAAATGTGGAACTGCGTCAGCAATGTTACGTACAAAAACCCAACACGACAAACTATAAGAAGGTGGCCTTTAAAAACCAGGTTTCAACTAACAAAACGTTGTGGGAGTTTATAGAGGCCACTACAAAGAAAATGGTTAACACAATTTAAGGTCAGTTTGTAAATTTAAGGTTGTCGTTCCTGCTACCGTTGAAGTTCCCGTTGGCAACTTAAACTTATGGCGTTTAATGTAACCATTCATAATGACGTTGGTGATCGACCAAAGCGATTGCTTTTTTGAGTTACGTGTTGGTCATGTGCTGTTGATACAAATGTTGGCAGCAGTAAAACATAGAAGCCCAAATGCAGCGTAAAATTTAATATATTGGGGCTTTATTTTTAAACATTTAAATTACTTTTAATAAATATAAACCAAAGTGTATATAAACACTAACAAAAATAAGAGTTCAGAGAGAAGTGACAATATTGACACTGACGGTCAACTCTAAAATCGAACGTTAGGAATGCCAACAAAACATCAAACTTGCCGTAAAAGCAACGATAATAAAACATTTAGTTTATAAATTGCCAGTAAAACTTTTTCATTTTATTGCTGGAGTTTTAACCCATTTCAAAAAAGTCTTCAAAAAAAGTGTCTGAGCAATTGTAAATAGAATAAAAATATTTAAAGGAATTCTTACCAGATAATCCAATAGGTACAGTGACGGCCATTAAATCTTGGCTAAAAAATTTGTCAAATTATGACTTTTCTGCCAATTTTTGTATATCGTTCTTTTTTACCTTGTTTTACTTTTAATAAGGCAAAAGGTAAAAGAAAATATTTACATTTTTATAAAAACTAACAAATCCTTCTAAACAAATTTAATATTTTATTGCGGCCCCGGTTTTTTCTAAGACAGAGTTTAGCCTTCCAGGCATCGAATGGACTAAAGCCCGGGCGTAGTCCCGATTTTTTCGTAATTTTTCGTATTCCACGCCTCTAAAATTTTATCCTTAACTTCGTTTACATTTTGCGGCCTAAACTCGTTTTCCCTTTTTAATTTTTTTAACTAATAAGCCCCAAACATTTTCCATAACATTTAATTCCGGACTACGTGCAGTCCACGGTAAAACCCTGATACGCTGCTTTTCCCTTCATTTATCGACTTGCCGGGTCGTATAAACGGGACACTTATCTTGCTGAAAGATAAAATTTCTGTCCGGAAATCGATCCAGTACAGAAGGAAGCATGATATTCTGTAGTAGATCTATATATACCTCCGCATTAAACCTTTCTTCGATAAAATAACATACACCAAGTCCTTGTGCACTCAGCCACCCCCAAACATTTACCGAAAACCGTCCACTACTTCTGTCCTTTTGGGTATATTTTTCATCAAATCGTGTTCCTTGAGGCCTGTATATTTTAAGTATCCCATTGTAGCACGACTGAAACACTTTTTCATCGGTGAATATTATGTTTTCCCAAAAAATCGAAGGTTCCAAGTAAAATTGTAGAGCAAATCCAATGCGTTGTTCTTTATTTGCACTTGTTAAAAACGGTTTTAAGGCTGCCGGGTGGCAGCGCAATTCGAATATTTGCCTTATTCTTCGCCGTGCCGTTCTAACCAATGCTGGGAAATTGCTTTCCGTTTTTACTGTAACCACAGATTTGAATGGTTGGTTGCTCAAACATTAACTAAATTATTGTCCTGTTCTTGATTTGATAGTTTGGGGCGACCACCTTCAGCTCTTCATTCATAGGAGTGTGTTTCCTGCCATTTTTTTTAACAAAATGCATAGTACTTAATATTTTTGGATCCTAAGTTAAGTTTGGCATTTAAAAAAATATTTTTAGACACTGAAATGATATTAGTTTTTAAAGGTATTTATAAATTCAGTAGACAGGTGGCATAGCTTATTTACGGTTAACAAGAATTCCAAGATTTAACTTTTACAAAGCAGAAGCTTTGCTAAATTATTAATAGTTACGCGCAGATTGCCATATTAATATTAATGATATTATTGATTAATTTTTGGTATCTAAATGCAAAAATTATGTTAAAAACCTTCCAATACGTAATATTTTTAATTATTTAATCATTTTTGTCCATCCCAAAAATTATCCGTACCTTGAATAAATATGTTACTAATAATTTAAACTTCGTAGTTTAAGTAAACTATCTCTAACTTCAGATTATGACCTAAACTTAAATTCTAATCAATGTGTCTTAATATAATTTTGCTTTAATTTCCAAACTAAAGGTACTTTATTAAAGGTAGTTTTTTTCTAATTTCGTTGTAAACGACCCTTTGCAATACAGAGAGTCAAGTGAAATTCGGTGAACTGTCTTCAAAATACTATTTTAAAATTACAAAAAAATTGTTTCATTTGTCCCATTTAAAAAAAACTATTCTGGGACGCTGTATATACATATACAATGGTTGTTATTTTAGCTGAAATTATTTTGGGGCATAAAAATTTAAAAGACAAATCTCATTTTCGTTTGTAGGGATATTGCGCCCTGTAGCTGTATCCAAACAGTTTTAATTACCCTATAAAGAGCCAATCTTATCTAGATTGTGACATTTTACGCAATTTAGCACACGTCACAGGAAACAAGTGTCAATAATTATTTGATAAATCGACGTTCGAGACGCTCTGACGCGCGGCGTCGCTATCGACGTCATGTCGTCACGCTCGAACTTCATGTAACTGACGCCAAATTGACATAAAAAATTGTTTAGTTATTTGATTATAAAGATTATTATTTAACGTATTTAGGCAAATGAAAAAGTTTCATGTTTTTAATAGGACGAAAAATTTGTATATTTAAGACTTTCCTTTTCTTGATTTTTCATAAAGTATGGTTGACTTCATATTTTTATATTTCTCTTTTGTATACAGGGTGATTCATGAGGATATGTCAATACTTCAGGTACGTAGTCAGGGTCCAAAAATAAACATAAAAGTCTGTACAAATATGGGTCCGCAAGGTCTTCGTTTCCGAAATACAGGGTGTTAAAGTTAATGTTAACCACAAAAGTTAATTTTTCTATTTTTTAAATAAAATTTATGATAATGTAAATAGCCTAGCTTATGTTTTTTTGTTTTGTGGCCTCGGGATCTGCCCATTTAGCCATGATTAAATGGAGATTATTTATAAAATAAACTTTTTTTTCTTAATTTCATATAAATAATGATATAAGCTTATGTTTTGCTGCACGTAATTTAAGAACCATAATTTTATTGAAAATTAAAATACATATTGTTTAATTATACATTTTTTTTTTAATTTTGCTTTAATAAAATCAGATGCGCCGTAATTTTTTTAAATCCAAATATCTCGAAAACGGTTGCTCATATCAACTTTTAACAAGTATACCTTTTTGACGTAAAAATGACAAAAAAAATATTTTATTTACTTAAAAATGTAATACAGGGCCGTACCAATAAGTTGTAAATGTTCAAAATAGTAAAAAGACGTGTAGGTGGCACCCCCTACAAGTGAGAGCCGTATTAAGATTGGGTTTGAATCCGTCATACCAAAAACCCTCGGATACCAATTTTTATTCCAAAATTTACATTATCATGGATTTAATTTAAAAATAGAAAAATTAAATAAAAACTTTAACACCCTGTATTTCGAAAACGAAGGGGGCCGTGTTGACTTATTTGGACCCTAAGTCCTAATTATTGACATTTCCTCATGAATCACCCTGTATAATGACACTTTTGACAAGCAATGTGGGTAACTCAGTCACTTTTTTAATGACATTTTTTAGTGCGGTAGCCATCACTTTACCGCACTAGTGCGGTAAGTACTGAGTTTACCGCACTTTTTTAAAATCTTTATGACAGCCCACGAAGGAATGATTTCTAAGTACTAGAATACCGTGGGTGTCGGGTTTTTCGATGTTTAACCCATTTCTTCCCAGTTCCGTCAACGTTGTCCAAGCACTGAAACATGCAAATGTAATGTTGCATTTTACAGCTCCTTTATTTTAGTCAACCCGTTGTCCGTGTTGTGCCATCACGGACCTTATTTTAAATAACTACAACCTAAATATGTCTCCCCGGCTGAGGATTAAACCCGGGTCGCCTGCGTGGCACGCAGAGACTATGTCCACTATGCTACCGAGGATACAAGATAAATGCGGTAAAGGGAAAGTTCCTGCAAAATTTAATTTTGTTGTTCAGTATTTGTCCCTTTATAATTTTATAAAATCCTAATAAAAACACTAGATTAATAAGTACAATAATTTATTATTGAGACTGGAACAAAATGAAAAATCAAAAAATAACCTAAAAATATAATGATACAAAAGCTAATAAAGCTAAAACTTTATAGTTATATTTAAACTACTAATGTTCCCAATGTTGATTACTGGCGAGTGCATGGAATTACTTTTTGGTTCTATAAGATTTGAGATTGAGATCTGTAGAATTTTGGCATAGTTAAAAGAATATAATATATTGTATATTCTTTAAACTATACTTTTGGATAATAGCACCAAAGTGACTTGTTTTCCTTGTATCGGTCTTTAAAATATGCAATTAAAACATCTTCGTTGACTTCGCGCATATTTTTTGAAGATCGCCGTTTGAAAATAGATAATATTTTTTCTCGTAGCGAGCACTAGACTTTTGCGGGCATTAAATTTGCCGTGGCGGCTTTAAGGAAGTTTAAAGGTGAAAGCTCAATACTATGGCCTATTCGATCAAAAAATGTCCGACTCACTATGAAAGTAACTGTCAATAAGGCTCCGTTATGATTCTGCGCAGTAACAAAATTCCACGAAATTTTGTATTGTGTTGCCTACATACACACTGATAAATCAGTGTGTGGATAGGCAACATATTTTATTTTTGGCAGAGGTGCTGTAGGGGATATGTCGCATTTTTATAGGTGTTTTTACGGCTTTTGCTCCGAGGAGGTGTGTAAAATGATGTATAAAATGACACGTAGTGTCACTTTTATGCATCCTTTTACAGTCCAACTTAAGAGGCTCCGAACTTCCCACTTTTTTCGTTTTGTCCTGCCCAGAGTATCCAGACTGGAATCTGCTACTCGCAGAAGCTTTCCCTTTTCCAAATTTTTAAATATTTAAGTCTTGTGTAAATAAACTCTCTCTTACCACACTTAAGACACCCACGGTACGTTAGTATTGAAGCCTCAGCCTTGGTGGACAGTCCCAAAATTTAAAAATGTAAATAAAAAATCTATACTTCTCGTTAAATTTGTTTATGTTACCTGCATGAGCTGACACTATTTTATTGTACTTTTATACAAATATGTAATTATTATTAAAACGGATGCTATTAGCAGCGCCTGCAGTATAAAAAAACAACACCACAGGACGTGGAAACAAAATGGTCACACAAGGGCAACGGATATTATCGACGAACAGCTCTTGGATATGAGATCAGATCACAATACAGCCGTCTACAACTTTGACAAACCATATAGTGTCAGCTGCGATCCTAACATATGGGCAAATGGAATACCTCCATCACTTTCCAGAGGTCTGGTGTGGTACACCGATGGCTTAAATATAGGTGATGGAGTGGGTGCTGGTGTATCTGGGATAAGGCCCAGAGCGACTTATAGCTTTCCATTGTGCAAGCAAGCCACAGTATACCAGACGGAAATCTATGTTGTCCAAGCAGGTGCAGAGAATGAGAAAAGGGGATATGTGATAACCACAACTAACCAAAATATACCCAGTCTCTCTTAACTTCCATCACTTTCCAAAGGCCTGGTGTGGTACACCGATGGCTTAAATACAGGTGATGGAGTGGGTGCTGGTGTATCTGGGATAAGGCCCAGAGCGACTTATAGCTTTCCATTGTGCAAGCAAGCCACAGTATACCAGACGGAAATCTATGTTGTCCAAGTAGGTGCAGAGAATGTGAAAAGGGGATATGTGATAACCACAACTAACCAAAATATACCCATTCTCTCTCTTTGACAGTCAAAAATCACGAGGGAGTGCCTAAACGACTTAAAAGAACTTGTCGCCAGAAATACCTTTTATATTATTTCTAAATTAAATAGAAAATTTCTTATAGAAGTAAAATTAATTTTATTATTACTAAAAATAATTAGAAAATTGTTTTTATTGTAATATTTCAGAAAAAAATACCTTTTCAAAAATTTGCCTGTAAATAGCGTCGTAGAGACGGCAATAAGAAAGCAGATGAATTACCAAGAGCAGGTTTATCTAAAAATTACAACGGTCCAGAGCCAGTCCAGGAATATCAAAACATGTGATAAAAACAACAGTAGATAGATGGTCAAAAACATGCCAAGGCAACTCTAGGAGACTCTTTCAAGAAACAAAGCTGATGTCCTCGTTCTGGGGAGCACTCAGTTAAAACAAGTAGTAGAGCTTCTGATAGACCGCTGTCATCTAAGGAAACACTTGCAGAAAATGGTCCCACAACATGCAAGCTTTGTGGAGAGGAGGAGAAAAGAGCCCCACACATAATATACGGCTGCAATGCATTAACGACGCAAGAAGACGTATACTGTTCGGTATATCTCGGTAACATCCCGATAGAAATCTATTAAACATATTAAAGAAAATCGGACTTTTATAACTAGAAAGGATAACACAATAAACCCATAGTGCAAATATGGGCACGCGACCAATCTTGCTTAAACCAACCAACCAATGTTGTATCTCCTTTGTTTTAATTTATATCATTTACTTAAGTGTTCTTCAGGATTCCATGAAAAAAAATACACAAGATGGCTATTTCATATTTTGTTTTTAATACGAAGAAAACCACAAATATGGCCCCGTTTAGTTTTTGTTAAATCACCGCTTTTTTCTGGACACCCTGTTAAGTTACAAAACTTAATTCATTAAATTTGCTCAATGAATACCAGTTGCATAACGTTTCAAGTATACCCACTGTAACGTAAGACACTTTCACCGCTTAAGATGCATATTCGTTTAAAATTTGCAGTAATTATTATCTTTAAAATTATTTACTCTTAATTAAACTGTCAATATGGTTGACAAGTTGACGCACTTTCCTATTTTAATACGCTCCAAAAAACTTTTTGTTGAAAATTATGATTTCTACTGTGTATTTAGAATATTAGTGCTATAGGTGTGCCCATTAGAGATGTTAATTAAAATAAATATATAATTTATTAACCAAGACCTGTTTTACATCTTTACTGACGAATTTTGAAGGTAGTGGATGTTCGTCCACGCAGTGGACGAATAATATTTTCTTCTATCCGTCCACACATGTGTGGATAATTAGTTAAAAATATTATGTCCACAAATACTCTATTGAATATTTAGTCCAATAAATGAAGGGACAAAGCTGTAAATAAATCTTTACAGATTTCCCTTATGGCGCAATTCTTAGGTCTTCGGGATGCTTTCCAGCGAAAAAAAAGTTTATCAACATTAACAGGTGGGAAAGGGCTGAAAATGGCCCCTGAAGGCCTGAAAAATGGGTTACCCGCTAATATCTGCCAAAATTAGCGATTTGGAGAATTTTTGTTTGGACAAAAAATTAAGATTGCTATGAAATCTACAAAAAATGTTTTTATAATTTTTTCCGAAAAATCAATAGTTTTCGAGATAACGGGACCCAAAAGCCCCCTCATTTTAGCTGCCGCTCTACCGCTAGAATGCCGCTATCTTTATGAATTCACTTATAAGCGGGCGGACGAATTGTTCCATTCCTCGGCAATAATGTACATTTTTTAATCATTCAAAGTTCATCGTTCATCTCATTAATTTATTGATATTTTTTGAAAAAAATGGTTTGTTATTAACGTTTTTTTTTATAATGAGACCTTAGCAAGTGTTTAATGATCCTTTACAATCTTTCTTGAGTTTTAATAAAAAATTGTTTTGCCCATCTGCATTTTTTAGCCCTTTCCGGCTATCTATCCAGTGTAAAATGTTATGGATTTTTCGACGGCCGTTTTTGCGAAAAATATTGGTGTTGCGAAAAAATGGTAAAGACCATTTTTGTAGATTTCAAGGTGATTTTCATTTTTTGTCCAAACAAAAATTTTCTAATTCGCATATTTTGGCAGATATTCGCTGTGAACTCATTTTTGGGACTGGGACACACTGGATAGATGTGGTAGTAGTAGTTTCTTACTAAAAAATGCAGATGGGCAAAACAATTTTTTATCAAAACGCAAGAAAGATTGTAGAGGAAATTTTCTGGGATTATTGAACACTTGCTAAGGTCTCATTATAAAAAAGAAATGTTATTAACAAACCATTTAAAAAAAAAATGTCAATAAATTAATGAGATACTCTCAAAATATTGTGAAAAAAAAACTTTGACCGCTTTTTTCTATATTGAAGAAAAATCAGAATGGACCCAAACTCATATGTAATGATAGGTACGGGTTTTCCCATTCCGATGAACTTTGAATAATTAAAAATTATACATTATTGCCTGAGGAATGGAACAATTCGTCCGCCCGCTTATAAGTGAATTCATAAAGATAGCGGCATTCTAGCGGTAGAGCGGCATCTAAAATGAGGGGACTTTTGAGTCCCGTTATCTCGAAAACTATCGATTTTTCAAAAAAAAATTATAAAAACCATTTTTGTAGACTTCAAGGCAACCTTCATTTTTTGTCCAAACAAAAATTCTCCAATTCGCATATTTTGGCAGATATTAGCGGGAAACCCATTTTTCGGGGCTTGAGGGGCCATTTTCAGCCCTTTCCCACCTGTTAATGTTGATAAACTTTTTTTCGCTCGAAAGCTTTCGCAAAGACCTAAGAATTGCTTCACTAAATGAAAACTGTACAGATTTATTTACAGCTACTTTCGGTACTTTTAGGTCTTTAGTTACTAAACTAATTGTTGATAATTGAACAAATATAGCCTGCTCATTGTTCTTAAAATCGACTTTATCTAATCAACACTCTTTTTTGGCATTAAACTGGTTAAACTTGGCCATGTTCAAGTAAAGCTCTTTTGTCAGAATAAACATGCCGAAATGTAACTAGCTTAATCTTTAAACATGAAAGTTATTGCGAAAATTAAGAAAGCTTTTTGATTAAAAAGGCGTACTCGTTATATTATCTAAGATAAAATTTTACAAGTCAAAATGGCATTGACTTGTTTTAAAAATAAAAATTTATAGAAAAGTCCTCGTTGGGTACACGCCTAAAAAAATGGAACCGCTTGGGTCCTGGTTGTGGGGCATAAAGACTGAGCTTGCTCATAATCGAGACAATTAAGCACTAAAAAGGCCAGAAGTTCGGAATTTTTTTGCACTAAAACGGATCGGAACGCGTTTTTTTGCGTTCGCTTCCAAAAAATTTTTTGTAAAAATGTACCTACTTTGTGATTTATACGAACCGCAAATTGCAATGCTGCAGCCAAAAATGCATTCAAAAAATGCATTTTTTGAGACGGCTTTTGGAAGATTTAATAACTTTGCAAATATGAGTCAGAACTGGCCCAAATCGTGTTCTCGGATGTGTTTTTGAGGTCGCTGATTACGATTATGATGTTCAAATTGACCAACAACCAACCTGGAGCTCAGGAACACCGATAAACGTCATCTTCGTGGGACTCTCCCAAAATTCACGCGGAAAAGGAAAGAAACTCGACGCCCGGGGGTTTTTTAAATCGCTGAATTCAAATATGGCATCGGCAAACACTCCCCGGACACCTGGTGCTGCGGAACCTGGATGTGGACGTCATTCCCGAGAATTTTCCTTCGTTTAGGCCCAGATTCCGGTGCACTAGGTGTTCGAGCGATCGTTTTTGATATGAAATTTGGATTAAGCGCCCCAAAAACGCCCCTACAATGTTTTTCGGAATGTTTTTGGCGATCTTGTCAGGAAAATCCTCGAGGATGACGTCCAGGTTCCGCAGCACGAGGTATCCGGGGGGTGTTGCCCATGCCACATTTGAATTCAGCGACCCAAAAAACCCCCATAAGGATTTTCGGTTTGTCTTTTTCAATTGTGTCAAGATAACCCTCAGAGATGAGGTCCGCGTCCAGCTTCCGGTACACCAGGTGACCGGGGAGTGTTCGCCGATGCCATATTTGAATTCAGAGACCCAAAAAACCCCCGGGCGTCGAGTTTCTTTCCTTCTCCTCGTGAATTTTGGGAGAGTCCTACGGAGATGACGTTCATCGACGTTCCTGAGCTTCAGGTCGGTTGTCAATTTGAACATCATAATGGTGATCAGCGACCTTGAAAACCCCCGAGAACCTGTCTTGGGCCAGTTCTGACTTTTTGAATGCATTTTTAGCTTCAGCAATACAATTTGCGGTTTGTATAGGTCACAAACTAGGTACATTTTTTACAAAAAAATTTTGGAAGCGAATGCAAAAAACCGCATTCTGATCCGTCTTAGTGCAAAAAATTCCGAGGTTGAGTGCTTTATTGCCTCGACTATCAGTCCTATTGACCCCTCTGAACTAGCAGATCGCAAGCAACTATCTACGTTTCAATGGCAAGTCTGCGACCAATTTTAAGATGAAAATAAAGTATAAAACTCAACTGGTAATTTAATAATCATTAAAATTCAAAGTGTTAAAATTTTGGTAAATAGATATTTTGGGATCGCCCATAATTTTAATGAGTTAATGAATAAACGAGTGAGTGAGTAAGTCAGTCAGTCAATAGTTATATGGGCAATTTTTAAAATCGAATATCTCAGAAATTATTTGAAATAACTTTTGCAATTTCTTCACAGGTAATTAGAAGAAAATTAAGAAAAAAACTTGTGTGAATTTACATACGAAATCTCATAGCATTATGTAGAACGGTAACAAAGTTATGACAGGAGGGAAAAATGTTGATAGGTTTCGCATAATATAAACACAGCGTGCGCCGGGGCAGAATTGGGCCTGGCATATTACCGTTCGCCTAGATCTAAGAGAATGTATTTTTCCATTGCAAGTATAAAATTTTGCTAGTGCAGAGAAAATGGCGTTCAAAATTAATAAATTAAGATAATATAGAGATGGGATAGATTAAACACGTTTGCGTTGCCATAAATTATACACAAGCTTATCCAATCATACTAAACCAATAAAAACTCCTTCCCATATTAAATAAATATAAGTCCAGCCTTTCGAGCAACTTCACATAATAAGTCGATTTCAATTCAGAATTTAAATTTATTCAGCATGTTCCAACTAATAGAGTGATACCAATAAAATTATTTACTTCTACTTTAAAATAAAGTCATAAAATTGAAGTTACACGTTTCTTACAGCCATTTATTGTATTAAAACACATTTTTATTTCTTTTATTGCCCCATCATTTTGTTTCCTATAACAATTATTATTAAGTAATAAAAAAGTCGCCTCATAAATTCTTGTTTTTCTTTTTGTTGGTTTGTTTCATGTTCTTTTATCGTATTTTTCCATTGTTGAATTAATTAAATTAATGATAATAAAATAAGCATACATATTTTAAAAATGAAAATGCAGTAAACTAAGAAAGCTATTTTAAAAATTATTTTAATTTAAGAGCTGTATTCTCGTTTCGTTGTTTTTTTTTCTGTTGTTTTAAGCAATATCTCATTATATAAAAACCTGTCTTATGGGGAATTACCCTACTAAAGGATTAAAACATTATTAAAAATTGATTTTTGTTTATTGTAATTCATGTAATAATATAAAAACTTTAAATATTACAAGGGGGCTTCAATATAAACCGAAATTCGGTTGTAAATTTTTATTTAATTGTAATAAGTATACAAGCTGTCTTTTTATTATCGCAAAAAAATTCATAGATAGACTCCTTGGATAACAATTCAAAAAAAGTTCCTATAAACATATGTCCTAAACGTCTAAACTTTTAAACTATAGGGTGGTAAAGTTTTAAGAAAAAAATTCAGTATCTAATTGTCGATAAACATAAACGCATAAAATTTGGGAGATATGTTTATGTTTTCTAAGGCTTTCTTATAACAATATTTGCAACCATTTCTACCCTGGGAAAGGGTTAAAATCCACAACTTCTTCTTCTTTGGGTGCCATGTGCCTTGCCGCACGTCGGCGATCATCTGTCCATTTTATGGTCACAGAATAGCCAGGGTGCCCTCCTCAGCCTGTCTAAAAATGGTTGCGGCATCCAGTTTACCACACCAATTTCTTATATTGCGGAGCCAAGAGTGTTGTTTTCGATCTGACCCCCATCTACCTTCGATCTTTCCTTGCAGTATTAGCTTTGGTATGGAGTAGCGAGGTCCTCTCAGTATATGCCCCAGATATGACACTTTACGGTTTTTTTTACCGTGTCCAATAGATGTCTTTCCGTGCCAGCTCTTCGTAGAACTTTATCATTAGTTGTGTGGGCTGTCCAGGGAATACGCAGCAATCGGCGTAGTGTCCACATCTCAAAAGCTTCGATCCGATTTAGCGTTCTGGCTTTAAGTGACCAAGTTTCAACACCGTATAGTACAATAGGCCACACATAACACTGCACCACCCGTATTCGGGTGTGTAGGGGCATATTTCTGTGAAGAAGTATATTCTTGAGTTTAAAGAAGGTTGTTTTCGCGCGACCAATTCTTCCCTTCACTTCTTCATCACATTCCCACTTTTGATTTAGGGAGGCGCCAAGATAGGTAAATTTGGCGACACGCTCAATATTTTCTCCGTTGATGTTGAGAGGAGTAATATGCCGATTTCTGCTGATCACCATCATTTTTGTCTTGTCAACATTTATATGTAATCCGAACCTTTCACCGCATTCGTTGATTTTATTTAGTATTGACTGGATGCTTCAATGTTATTAGTCAGGATCGCGGTATCATCTGCGTAGCGGATATTGTTTATTGGAACGCTATTGACTTTGATACCTCGGGTTTCATTCTTTTATGCTAGTTGAAAGATTTTTTCCACATAAATGTTGAATAGAATAGGTGACAGTACACATCCTCTACAAATCTTCAACACTCAATGGTTTTTTCATTGTATCTTTTTCGGGGGTTGGAAATTTACAATTTAAGCAATGGTTTGTGAAGGCTTTACTCAATTAGAAACGTTATATTGATATTATTAATCGCCCATAAATGCCCAAGTTAGTTACAATAATTTTTTGGAAGATCGTTTTCGTTATTAAACTTTGAAATCATAATTTTCTAAATATTTTTGGAATGTTTTGTTTTAGAACCAACTTGACAAATCTTTTAATGGTTTTATTAAATATACAGGGCTATAACATACTTTGTTTATGTATTAAGTTTATTATTATGATATAAGTAGTGTAGGTATTTAAGTAGGGTGAGTGGAGACTAAACATAAATCACTTCAAATCAGCCATAGTTGCTTCACTTAAAGGAGAGAATTATAGGGTTAGTTGAGGAATTACAATTCTCAATTTATCTAGGACACAAGTTCTTATTCAACAGAAATATATGCTTTCTGACTGTGCAAAGAAAATAACAGAGGGCTTTAAAAACATAGGGATCTGATATAACAAACAGCTAGGTTCACTAGAGATTAGTAAACCCAGTAGCGTCCAGACTGACATGGTACCAAAAGAACTAAGTTCTGGATAACCAACAGGCAATCTGGACGAATTCAGATGAGGCAGAAAAAGGACTCAGCCTTTGGACCAGAACCACAGCACGAGGGCAAACCAGGGAATGGATCCGAAACAAACACAAGGAATACTGGGAAAACCTCAGTAGAATAAGACATGAAAAAGCTTCATAAGGGGCCCATCCAAAAGAACGAAGGAAGAACTACTCAGACAAAGTAGAAAAGACTTCCCATAACAGTAGGGTTGCTAACGGGGCACGATAACCTAAGAGGACACCTACACAAGATAGGCTTATACAATGGGAGCCAAGTTGCAGAATTTGCGACGAGGAGGAAGAAACAGCCTACCATATACTGTACGAATATGAAGCGTTGAATGACAAAAGACAGGCATTATTTGGGCAACCGAAAATGAGCCCATAGGAATATATCAACCAACCAGTCTCGGGGTTATACAGACTTGTAGAAAGAACAAGACTAATGGGAGGATTGGTATAAAAGATAATAAGAGATTAGGCACAAAAAGCTCAAGAGGCTGCGCTGCCTCCGGAAGTAAATCAAGACACCTCCCAGGAAGAAAAAGAAGATGTTTATAAAGTTACCCATACTATTTATTAATAAAAAACATGTATTAATAACGGCTATTAATGACTGATTTTGTATTTGTTGATAATACTCCTAAATAAAAGATTGCATAATAAAATTATTAACCAAACTTCTATTTAATAAAGAATACTTTATTTAATAAATATTTTAAAATCTTGCTCTTTACTGTATACTTTTTTTCACATTCTATGTCTTCTTTTATTATATTTTTATAAAAGTTTTCTGTATCGTTTTATTATAAAATTTCTACATATTACATTTAACCAAGACAGCAATTATTTTCAAAAGATATTTTGTTTTACTTCAGAAAAACCATAGGGACGGTTTATAATACTTGCCGTAATAATTTCTTTATATTTCCTTCTTCTTAACTTTTATGCAAATGTCTATCATATTAAAAGTGGCATAGCAATGTTGTTTTAAACATTCTAAATAATAACAATGTAACATTAAAAATTGGGCAATAACTCTGACCGTTTGTCCCATATGTTGCATTAATAATAAATAACAATTTATAAATATTTAACTAGATTCTTACAAGATTTTGCTCAACCTACGATTTCCTGCCTGGCCGCAAGAAAAATCGACGTAGGCAGTGGTCGCAGGTATTCGAAAACAAATGCCTGTCGCATGCACGGCACGAGCCGATTGTGTCCGCGAGCAGGGAGTTGATTCACAAATCGGTCTATAGTTACCTATTTGTGGAAACATATTAGGTATGTTTGTTATTCGACATAGTGTACACTATTTTACACTTTTTTACGTAAAACGCTCCTATCGAAGGTGTGTACTAGGCGTGTACATGTGTACAACAATGTATAAAATAGTGTAAACTATTTCGGAATAACCAACAAATTTATAATAAAGAGTTACACTTTTTATTTGTATAAATAAAAAAAACAACGTTGATAAAAATATATTAAAGATAAATCTATATTTTTGGTCTATACATTTGTATTGAAGCTATTCCCTGTACGACCGGAAGTGACTCAAGTATTGATTTTTAAATCTGAGACATCATTTTTTTTTGTTCTTTGGCAATTTTCGACAAAAAGGTATTTTTTTAACTTTTAGACTGTCCACGAAAGCTCAAAACCTAAGTACTGTCATACTGTGGGCGTCTAAAATTTTATATTTCAGTTTAGGACTTCAAGCACGTTAACAAGTCTTTTAATAATTTTTTCTTTTGCTGAATTTTTTAAACTTTTGGCTTATGGAACGGTATTTTAAACCTTTTATTTATGTTTAAGAAATAATATTGGTAAAAATAAATGGCCATGTTGTATGGTACCAATCACACAGGTGCGACATTAAAAATCAGATGAGAGAAGAATGCCTTTTAGATAATTTTATTAATTTATATTAATTATATATTAATTTAAACGGCACAAGTAGCGGATTCTGATTTTAGTTAAAAATGGGACAATATATGTTTTAAAAAATGCTTGGACCCGTCGATTACTATTTTTTGTCGTAAATTCTTTTAAAAAGAAATATTTAAATAGTATGTCCCAAATTTGGGATATATTCTTATCGATAATTTTATAAAATAGAAGCTCTAGGCTTTTTAAGAGTACGTTTAAAGCTCATATCAAGTTATACATAAGTGACCAATCTTATTTTTTTCCCGTATTCTTTGTGAGATAATCAAGTAAAAAAAAACTTAAAAAATAAACCATATTTTATTCACAATAATAATGTTTCTTAAATGCATGCTTAGAATGTTATCTAAGCCTATTCTAAGTGGCGAAACTCGTTTTGAAAATTTCGAATAACCACTGGGAAAATTAGCCTACACTCTTATCTTATTCGTACTTTCAACTTCTTAACATTGTCCGGCATCGTCTTATAAATTTTGCTTTTTAAGTATACCCACAAACAATAGTCCATGGAAGTGCAGGTTTGGAGATCTAGGTAGCCATTCTATGGGCCCCCTTCTACCGATCTATCTGCCTAGAAAATCTGCGTACAGAAAATTACGAACAGGCCTTACAAAATAAGGAGACGCACCATCTTGTTAAAACCGGATGTTTCGTTCGGGACATGAGCTTCGTCATCAGGAAACAAATCAGTCAAATTTAGAACTAGTTCTTCCGAAAATCTTAAATATCTCGCTCCAGTTCGATTTTCTTTAAAAAAGATCTTATGACTCGATCACAAACAACTGACTTTTTAAAGCCATTTAGTATGTCCTTTCCTGCCCCATAACGGCAATTCTGTCAGTTAATGTCGCCGTGGTAAGTAAATATCGATTCGTCAGAAAACAGAATATTCTGTGTCTTTCCGTCTGTCGGTAAAGCCATCATTTTCTCGCTAAACTGGGCATTTTTGTCAGGATCATCTTTCGTCAATTTCTGAAACCTGACTAGCTTATAAGGATGAAATTTGTAAGTCTTCCGAATCCTTACTACTGAATATTGGTAGATTTTTTATTCAGTAGCTGGCTACCCGGTAGCTTTAATAGTTAATAGCACACTAGGCTTGACCTCTTCTCTAAGGTCACTTTATCATAAGTATCTGTTTTTCTTACATGATGAGGTATATTGCTAAGTACACGTATTAAAAATAAGGAAACTGCAAAAGACTGAGTACTAACGATTATATTACAAATTAATTTTCATATAAGCGCCTTCGGCTAAACAGCCATTATTAATTCTACTTAAAAATAGTGTAAGTCAATGAAATATCGATCTTTTTTATACAAAAAAGGGGATTATAAAAAGTGATAGGAGGGTTACAAAATTTAGTTTAAAACTGAACGATTAGCATTTTGACCTAATAAATATTAATTAAAAAAATCAGAAATTGCCAAAAACAGGCAAGATAAACCAAAAAGTCTCCCTTTTTTATATTATTTTTTATTATTTATTTAAATGAGTATATTAGCCCAAGGTAATATAGATAAGATAATTTCGAAGATGCAGTTGTTGGTCAAACAAGAGGTCTACACAAACGGCTCCCGCATATATCCAACAAATTAGATTAAAAATTAATTAAGTCCCGAATAGCATCGGTCTTAAAATTTTACCAGAAGTTACATTTTAATTAAAAAATAAAGGTTTAAGAAGGTTGTCCCCCTCTAATTCTAATAGATGTACGTCAAATGCAACGACTATATACTAAAGGACTGTTCAGTTTCATTTAACGTACGTTGGAAAATTTAGCGGTAGCGGGAAGCGGCTGTGACGTCACCACCGGTGCTGAATAGTTTTGTTTATATTCATTGGACCATTTGATCGTGTGTGATTTGGAGGGTTTTCTGGTTTCTGTTGTGATTTTGTTTAACAATAGGCGTTTATTAAAGTACTTTTAGTGTAGTTTGGACTAGAGAAGACAAATAAACATTTGTTTCGTTTTATTAATTGTGTGTAACAATTCAATTTAGGACAAAAAGGTAAATGGCCAGGATTCTTTGAGCAAATAGGTTTCTTGTTTCATATTCTACTTACGTAATCCTAAAATACACCTTTCAAAAGAGCACTTACTTAAAAAAGTATAAAATAGTGTACACTAGAGAAAAAAAAAAAAAAATGTTTTTTTAAATAAAATAAAATACTATGTTTTTCGTTTATATCATCTGTAAGGACAGTTGATTTATTTTTGTTTAATGTTTTAGTTTTAAATTTATGTTTATATAACTGTAAACAATAATTAAATTTGAAGACTATTATTTACTCTAATTAAAATTATCATATTTTTCTTATGCTTATTGTGATTTATTGTTTCTAAATAAACTTGTGTTTAAATCTTTTATGTCTTTTTACTTGTTTTTAATTATATCATTTCAAATTGTTTTAATAAAATACTTTAGGGCAGTTAGAATAATAAAACTATAATTTTTCCGCTTTAAATTTAATTTATTACAAATATAAAGTTATATCATTTTTATCTTGATTGTAAATAAAATATTTTTAAAAGTATAGGATCCAAATTTGGTTTACAGTTTATTTTTCTTTAAGAAACTTTTTCTAAATTCGCAGAAACAACTATATAACGCATAGACGCGCTTTCTGCCAGCACGGTGGTGACGTCAGAGCAAGTTTGACTTTGGCAGACAAATTCGGCAAACTGAGCCTTTAGTATATAGTCATTGCGTCAAAGGTAACAGTGAGCTCGACGTTGCTACATTCAAGAGTAGATGAAAAGAAATATGGCAAATGAATCCTAATGCGAAGTTTCGAAAAAATATGTATACAATTGATAAAATAAAGGGAAAAAACCTAATAATTAAATAGATGCCTTTGAAACTCTGTAATTCGGGTATAACTTGTGAAACTAAAGGTCCCATTTCACAAAGGTTGAAGAAGCGAATTTCCAAGACTTCTCTGGCTAATGCCTCGTCGGACGTTGCATTACAAGACCTCCAAACAATGCGCGAAAAGGGATATCAGTCAATAAAATTACAGGTAAGAGTTTAACTACAAAAGGAAAGAATAAGTGGAGAAAGGCAATATCAATAACCAAAGTAAAAGCAAAAAAGAGCTAAAGAAATTTATAAGAAGTATAGAACCAGTATTTCCATAGAGAAGGCCAATTTTTAACTAAATTTTAAAACTTCACAACTTTTTATATTGCTTGGTTGAATATAAATAAGATCGATCTTTCATTAATGTACACTTGTTTTTAGGTAGCATTGAAAATTACTATTTAGCTGAAAGCGCTCTACTATGATACGTGAGTCTTCTGCATTTTTCTTACGAGTCCGTTTTTCCACAACTGCTGCTTCATATTACTTTCAGTACCTTGAGATATGGGTGGTAAATCGGGGTATTTCTTTTTGAATAAATTCAGTGACGCGCCAAATATAAACACTTTCACAGCACTTCTAGATGACAAGGTGAACTCCTCCTTGGTTCACAAGAGTCAAACCATGATTGTTCCGCGTATTGTAGCTTTTAACGCACGTGTTTACTGGTCAAAGGCCAAACAGAAAGTGATTTTAATGGTTATCATTGCAGTAGATACAAAATTTGTCTATGATTGCCCTGTGCTGTATTGTTAACCCCTTCAAGGTACCTAACCATTGTTTTTAGTAATGAAGTATCTATCATTAAGTTGGTCTGAAACTATCTAATAAATTTCTTAAATGCTTCCATTATCCTAAGATGATTAAAAAATCGTTATCTTCCAGTGAATTACAGAATAGGATCCCAAAGATAGTTAACCGCAACAACTGTGCTAAACGAACTATAAATAGCTGCCCAGTCATTTTGGTCAGTGAGGTGGGACGAAATTAAATCAAGAATAAGATTTAAAATATCCTTTTTTAGCACGTTGCGGTTTTAAGATGTAATACATGTAGATACTATTTGTTTTTATTGATAAAATTAGCCAATTAAATCGTTGAATCTCGGCAGGCTTGAATTTCCTTATAAGGTGCTTTGCTGACAACGTTTTGTTTATTGTACGGTTGATATGTTTTATTTTAATAGAAAAAAATCTTATTAAAATCTTTTTTTGATATAATAGATAATACTTACTTATTAAACAAGGGAGGAAAGTGCTCCTTTTTCTTTCGCGGATAATTTGATTAAAATGCACAGTTCCATTGCTTTTCATTCAAACTTTCAAAAATCATGTTTGAATTTTGTGTTCTATTATTAAATTGTGGTTTTGATTGTTGACATTGACATTGACATTAAAAATTAATTGTGTATTGGACTAAGATTCTGTAAAACTGTAGGAAAAAAAAGAAGTCAAAATAAGGATCGCATGTACTTGTTGCCCTTAAAGGTAACTCGTAAGTTTGTCACTGCTTCGAAAGAGATAGAGAAAAGGAATGTCAAAAAAATTGTTTATAGAATCGGGCCCTTAGTATGCTTTTTAACGCATGAAGAGTAAAAAGGATCGAAATACACTCAGCGTGCTCTGGTTCCACCAATGGTTTTGCATTAAATTCTTAAATACGTGCATTGTGCAACGTTGACGGTACTAAGGGAAAAATTGGTTAAACATATAAAAGCCCTACACCCAAGTTACTTAGTGTTTAGGCTTTATGCAAGCTTTTGTGGGGGTGTCGTAAAGATACAGAAATAACTGTTTTTTGGTATATAGTCAGACAGTATAAATTGACATTAAAAGTGGTTTAGTGATCGGCTATAAAAAAGTGAACGTTTATAAAAGTAAACCTTTCATCTAATTTTCTATATCATCAACATTTGAAAAACTCATATACAGGATGATTTTTAAGAAGGTTATTTTTGAGTCCATTTTTATAAAAAAAAAGACTGTATATAAACATATGTCCTATTGATCTTAATATTTAAACAACAGGGTACTAAATTTTTAAGAGAAAAAATAAAATCAAAGATATTTAAATACATTTTGGAATGCTGAGACCAAACTACCTAAAACACGCAAAGAAAGCAGATGTTAAAATTATCCACCTCTTAAAAATATGCATGCCTCTGCTCTTTTTCTCATGAAGCTAAACACCCTTTGGCAAATACCGAGACTGTTTCTGATAGTTTCACAGGAAACTATGATGCAATTTTTAAATCCTTTTCCATTATGAATTGCTGTGCTATAAACCAATGTTTTAAGTATACTCCACAGGAAATAATCTCAACTATTGAGATCTGGGGACCTAGGTGGAAATGCCTGTAGACCTTTGGCATTCAGCGTATATTGTAATTTTGATTTAAATATCTGAACGTTAAAGCACTGAAGTACGCTGGTGCCGTGTCTGTATAAACCATAGTTGATTTGTTACTAAAATGGAAACATATTTTTTCAATGCTATCTTTTTTTTAAACTGCCGGTGATTATGTCCTTTAACCTCTTGTGACAAAAACAGTATCCAATTAAATAATCACCTTCTGATGACGAGATTCCAAGATTGCATGTGCGTTTTCTTCAGCCTAAAAATGACTATTATGAAAGTTTTGGATGACTTTTCTTGAAAAATTGGCTTTATTGGTAAATAAAATTTCAGTACCAAATAATGGATTTTCATACACTTTTTGAAGAAACCATTGGCAAAAGTTCATTTGTAATGAGAAGTTGCGAGAGAGTAGGGATATAATAAATCAAATTGGTATATGTGAGATATTCAAATTGATTACAGTTTTTGTGTGCTTAATACAAGATCTTCCTCAACTAAGTTTAAAACCTCTATTTTAATTTTGGTTTTTCTACAGGAGGTTGTATTGCTTTTCATTGATTATCTATTTGAAACTTCCATTTCCCACAACCTCCTGTGAATATTTGGAAAGCGCCCTTCTTACTGCCTCGTTTCTAATGCGTTACCTATGCCCATGCATGTATTACATACCTGCAAATTTAGAATTTGTAATATGAACCATGTTTTTCTAATATTATTATTAATTTTAATGATTTAAATACGTGCCAATCGGACGATATTAAAACTGTTTTATGTTTACAAAACAAAATCTGCTTTTTACCTATTAGTTACGTTTCTAATACATTTAGCAACGTGCAAATTAAGGAATTAATTTTTTTAGGCAAAAACTGCACGTCATAAAAAAAGTCAAAAGAACAGATTTGTTTAAATAGAATGAGGATTTCTACAGTAATTTTTACTCTAGGAAAAAGCAATCGCGTATCACTTTTCTCTTTAAAATAATTTAGTGGAAACCCCGTACAAACGCTACTAGCAAGAATAAAAAATTATACTGTATAGCAAAAAATGCCTTTTGATGCATAAAAGATCATTTCACAAAAATATCTAGGGTCAGTGAGTTATCATAATCACTTAAAAACGATTGGCTATATATACTAAACGAAACGTTGTTTACCACTTTGCAAATAAAGACAATGGAAAACCAAGATTTTAGTGTTCAATTTTAAGTTCTATAATTATATTAAGAGAATGAAATACTACAGGTATATCATATTTTCACGTATTAGGCAATTTTCACGAAGAGCAGATACTCCGATCAATCTGGACATTTAAGGGTACATAAATTTACATCAAGCTGAAAGTTAGTAAAATGATTCAAAACATAATTACAAATAACACATCAAAATTCCTCATCGTTCCGGTACGTGGAAAAAATTGACTCGTCAAAGGTAAAAAAATAAGGTTTTTGCGATTTTCTTTAAAACGGTAGGTTTTATCGTAAAATTACCATTTACAAAAATTGTAGATCATAAAATTATCTATAAAAAAGGTATCAATATTTTTCTTTCAAAAAGCCACCGTTCCTGAGACATAACAATTCAAAAAGTTGTAAGCGTCATTGTATGCATAAGTACGCCACGTATATACATCTCGGTAGCTGTAATATAAGTAAAAATATTGTTTTATCGGTGATTGTAACTTATATATTAAAATATAAAATAACCTATAAGTATAACTATGAGTTATAAGCTAGACCCAAAAGATTGGAGTTGGAAGTTGGTCAATAATACATTAGAACCAATTCAGGCTTTACCCACCTGCACCGGAAAAACTGCTAAACACAATTTTTTGCAACTGTAAAAAGGGATGCAGTGCTAAATGTGGTTGCAAAAAAGTTGGACTGTTTTGTTCTCTGGCATGAACGAATTGTCAAGGCCGGTCGCGTTCAAGTGAATTACCAACAGCAGAGGATTATTTTGATACTAACGAACAGACATGTGATACGTAGCTATTGACGCAATTCACTTACACCCAGGATGAAGAAGAAAAAGAAGGTCAAGAGTAAGAAGAAGAAGATCAAAAAGAGAAGAACAACAAGAAGAAGTAATTGAAGATTATAAATCAAACGAGTAAATTTTTCTACTATTTTTTTATTTCCATCGCTTTTATCAATTCCAACACTTGCGAATATCTGTTATTATACAATAGTTTCTAATTAAACAGAATCACAACAAACCTATGAAATGGCCTATTGGGAAAACCACGTTAAAAAAACGCACTAAGTACACTACCTTAAAGGTGGCGTGGAAACGGATGCATACAATGACGCTTACAACCTTTTGAATCGTTATATCTCAGAAACGGAGGCTTTTAGGAAAAAAATAATGATACCTTTTATATATATATATATGATCTACAATTTTTATTTTAGGTAATTTTACGATAAAACTTACCGTTTTGAAGAAAATCGCGAAAAACCTATTTTTTTTTACCTTTGACCCCAAGTCCTCTTTTTTTCACGTACCGAAACAATGGAGAATTCCAAAATTATATTTTTAATCATGTTTTGAACCATTTTACTCACTTTTAGCTTGATGTAAATTAATGTACCTTCACTCTTATTTTTTGGTCTAATTTGATCGGACTAAGAGTATTTATTCAAAAAAATATATTTTATAAAACTATTATAAAAAATATATAAAAGGATTAAATTCTTTTTTGTTCGTTCTCTTTCAGAAAATCGCTATACATAAAGCGCAATTAACTACCAACCAAACCCTGCTTTTAAGCTTTCATACGGTTCGTTGACTTGATCCGGCCAAGCGCCTTCTTGGTCACAACACCTGAGGTACCACCATTAAATAGGACGACGCGACGTGATGCTGATGTCACAGCAGCACGTACTCTTTCGCCTAAATATTTTTGATTGTTTGATACTTTGATTTAGTAACATAAAATGCTTTTAAATACTCCTTTTTTGAGGTTTACTGTGATAAAGAATTATATGAATCTTTAATCCAAGATGTGTTACACTGTACTAATAAACAATATATAGGAAATTCATAGATTCAAATACAAAAAAAAAAAATTAAAAAGCACACTATTTTTACAATAAGCACTTAATTCCAAAAAAGTGCTTTTAAAAAAATATAAAACTTTTTGTCAAACTTTTAAAAATATTAGTCCTTTTAAAATTTAAAAAATAATATTCATTGCCATAACGTTCAATAAATTTAATGTTTGCTGAAAAAAGTGAATGTATTATGCTATGATTTTGTTTTTAAAAGACTTTCCCCATAAGGTTAAAAAAGCAAAATCAGTAAAATGATTAAAACATAAAAAGCTGTAAGCCAATATTTTTTTCCTGCAGAACTCTATATATCATTAAAAAATATGATTTAAATTAAAATGAAGAAGATACGATACAAAATTAACATTTTTTACTGGTGCACCTTTTATTTTGCTGGTTTGCTTTTAAAAGCGTCTCATTTTTTTCAACACCTTTCAATAAAAAAGATCACTAATTCATTTTAAGTAATAACATATTTAATTTAATTTATAAGAGAAATTTGCAATTGATGCGTGTATGGAAAAAGTGGGATAAGTCAAAAAATGTGAAAATGAAATTACAATTATTGTTTTAATTATTGTTAAATTTATAGTACCTTAATTTTTACTTTTTTTACTTATCCCACTTTTCCCAAACACGCGCCAATTTAAATTAGGAAATAAAAAAGATATCAGTATGGCCGCCGGCAGGGGAGGTCCGTGACACCTCTGGGTTTTTAAAAATTACTTAAAATAAAACAATTCCCGTCCAAATCCTCAAATTTTACAATATCGCATAGGAATTTAAATAAATATGATTTTTAATAGTATTTTTACTTGTGTTTTTAATTTAATTAATTTAATTTAATTAATTCTTGGCTAGTAAATTAACCTAAATTTTTCGACCCCTTCTACATTTTTTTCTGGTGGCGGCCTTGGATATCAGTCAAAGTATCGATTAAAAAGAAAAATCTACTTTATTTGTAGTTTTTATAAAAATAATAGAAAAAAACATTTATAATTTATTAGTCACTGTAATATGCCTAGACTTCAACCGTTCTTGAGAATTATTTTTTTTTAATGTATAGTTTCTTACTTTACGCTGCATTTTAAGAAAAAATAATCAATGTTACATACCTAACCAGTTTTCTATTCGCACTTTTAAGAGTACATTCGCGTCGCGAAAATTGGATCCAATTTGGGGTTTGGGGCATAATGTTTTTCTCAAAAACGGTATAAGTTATCGATAATTTTCAAAAACTATATGAAAGCCAACACTTAAATCTAGGCTTCTGCTGTAATAGTTTTTTAAATTTAAAATTGAATTTGAAATTAGTTTTAAATATTTTTTAAGTGAAAGTCAGCCTAAAATCGGTTATGTTTAGATACTATTTTCTCTTAACTCGATTCAAATTTCAAAAATCTGCTACAGTAGAGGCATAGATTATTTTCTTACCTTTAAAATGGTGTATAATTTATGTCATTTAAGTGAAAAATAGTTACCGAAAAACGTTATCTCCTGTAGGCTTGCAATCGAAAACAACATCGCATCGATACACCGAATTTGGAAGAACCTAAATAAAATATAATATTTTTAATGCGGCTATACGTAAGTTGTAGTGTGGGAGTTTGTTAGTCTCCGCCCACCGTCTCCACGTCCTTTCGCCCGACCCCTAAGGTGTAGCGTAAATGCACTCTTAAAGATTTACGACAACGTAAAAGGGTCACGCTGCATTTTTTTTATTTCAGACTTTAAACTTTAAATTGACACTATAAAGTCTGAATTCAGACTTTTCTCTAAATTTAGAGTTTAATCTCTGAATTCATACATTAAATTCTGAATTCAGACTTTTTCTCTGAATTCAGACTTTTAAGCCTGAAATCAGACTCTAAACTCTAAATTCAGTTTTCTCTGAATTTGGATTTTATTCTCTGAATTCAGACTTTTTTTATCCAATTAAAAACTTTTTTTTTAAATTTAGACTTTGAAGTCTGAATATAAAGAAAAATTCTAAATTGGGAAATAAAGTACAGCGCGGCTTTTCTACAGTGACACTAACCATAAGAAAAGGTTGGTTAAATAAATATAAAAAAAAATTCTTGTTAACCATATATTTCTTCAATACTCAAAATAAAAGATAATTATTACCTTGTGATACTATGTGAAGTATACATGTATGTAATAGAAAACAAATAATAAATAACTACCAAAAAATATTCTTTAGGTTTCTCGCCAGGGTGGACAACGTCAATCCTGATCGAAGGGTACAGATCTGTGCATCCACAAAAAAATATTTTAAAAGCTTTTAAAACGGTAAAGAAGCTAACGTCACGGTAATAAATCAGTCACTGTTTTCGAAATCAAAATATTATTACATGTTAAGAATTATAATATTTAAATTTTGCTCATATTTCGAGAATTTTTTATTTTAATTTTTTTGAGCTAAGGTCACAAATAATAAAATTATTTGTTGTGACATTTACATTTATTATTTTTAAAACCAAGAACGGGTTTTTTTTAGGAAATTACCTCAGATCAAGCAAAGAAAATCTTGTATTAATTAAATTAATAGAAACTGGCCCTCGACAGTTACCTTTATTTAATAATATGTCTCAGTTTTTTTTTATTTTAAGTTTTTTTGAACAAGTCTCTTTAGCTAAATTAGTTACTAAAAATATTTATATCAAATACAGGTTGACAGATTTTTGACAGTTAGAATTTTGTGCTTTTAATATATATGTTTAATTCTCTTGTTTGCCATTAAGCTAATAATCTAAAAGTTTCGCCGATAAAAATCTTATTATATTTTCAATCGCAATAGATTTTATAAATAACACTTTTCGTATTTTTATTCAGTTTATGGGTTTATGTAAAATCAATTTCCTTTTATTATTTAAAAACTAACGGTGTTTTACTTCTCAAAGGCAGTTCGAATGTTAAATGTGTAAAACTAATTAAAATAAGAATTGCAAAATATTTCTTACGATGCATAAACGTACATTCCAATTTAATATATGTGTAAAAATATATTTTTTGTATTTAAAGACGAAATTTTTCCAAAAAGTTACATGCATTTAACCATTCATTTTATAAAATAGCTGAGAATAAGATAATTTCTTTAGAAAATTTTATACTTTACCAATATATTCTGTTTTGAGAAATTGAAATATGATTTTGCAAGCAAAGCATATTTTTACAGTTTGAAGGTTTTCCTGCGTAAAATAGAAACCACAAAAAAGCTGTTTCCGCCTCTTTTGAGCATGTTATAGCGACCAGGGAAAAAAAGATGAAATATATACAACTATTAAATATTTATTAATAAATATTATTATTTTACTTTTTTAATTTGAACTGTATCTATTTATTAAAATTTCAACAATAATATAACAATTATTATCTTATTTTTTTTATTATACTATATATATTATATATGTATATATATATATATATATATATATATATATATATATATATATATATATATATATATATATATATATATATATATATATATATATATATATATATATAATATATATATATATATATATATATATATATATATATATATATATATATATATATATATATATATATATATATATATATATATATATATATATATATATATATATATATATATATATATATATATATATATATATATATATATATATATATATATATGTATTAACGATATCTTTATACCCTATATAATATATATATACAGTATTTAATATTTTAATTATTTTTTATTATTATTTATTATTTATATATATCCATTATATCTTTACTATATATATAATACTATATATATATATATATATATATATATATATATATATATATATATATATATATATATATATATATATATATATATATATATATATATATATATATATATATATATAATATATTATATATTTTTTTCCATATAAATATATATATATATATATATATATATATATATATATATATATATATATATATATATATATATATATATATAATATATATATATATATATATATATATATATATATATATATATATATATATATATATATATATATATATATATATATATATATATATATATATATATATATATATATATATATATATATATATATATATATATATATATATATATATATATATATATATATATATATATATATATATATATATATATATATATATATATATATATATATATATATATATATATATATATATATATATATATATATATATATATAATTTTTATATATTCCACGTTTTTTAAGGGCACTGATTGCGGGTGTACGTTGGTACCTGCTATAATAAATATGTTAAGCCACCTTTTAGAATTTCGTCGCGGAATAGCTATGCAAGGTATGCGCTTGAGATCAACTGAGACCAACTCATTCATCGACTTAACACAAAATTTTTCACGGTGCGCGAATTCCTCTCGCTTGTACTTGCGAACCTGTCTTGAGTATATAAATTTCGTCAATATTTCAAACTTGTATACAATATTGTGATTACGACAGTTATGTTTGGTTTTATGCAGGCTAAATTTTTTACAACGAATGAACAAAGATAAAAAGTGTCTATATATTTATGTATATATATATATATATATATATATATATATATATATATATATATATAATTTTTATATATATATATATATATATATATATATATAAATTTTTATGTTTTCCAAAATTTTCTGGATTTAAAAATAAAATTAGTCTGTTTGCTTAAGACAACAAGACAGAAGTGACAATTTCACCAAGACGCGATTCCCTATTAACCCTTTAAAGCTATTATTTGAAGGATTACAAAAAAGTGGTTTATACAAAAGTTTTAGGATTTTTTTGACGATTTTAGATATATGACATTAAAAAAACAACTGACGATCGAAAAATAGAAAAATCGGATATAATATATTTTTTCTAAATAAAATTTCCTGTATTTTATTAAAAATATGAAATATTTGCGTTTTTCCCTTTTCAGAAATATATCACATGTCTATGTTTGGTTAAGCAGTTTTGTAACAATTCGAGCCTAAATTTTTAATTAATTTAGAAGTTTTGTTTAAGTTTCACGGCTTATTAGACCTAACAAGTCTAATTGTTACCATTTAAAAAATATGTTATTGCCGATATTTCCATTTTTCGATTGCAGTTGTTTTTCCAAATTTAGTATCTGAAATCTTCATAAAAAATTGTAAAACTTTTGTATAAACCACTTTTATGTATCTAATGAGAAAATTAACAAACATTTTTTGATAATTAATGCCGCCAGAACAATATACAGGGGTGGATTTACGCAAAGGCTAAGTAAGCAAATTTACGATTAATTAAAAAAAAATGTAATCGTAAATTATTAAGATTTTTTAAAAAATATTTACCATATAGATAAAAACAAATCCTGAAATTTGTTTTTTTTAATGAATGGTTATTTAATTTTCTGTATGTTTTATTGTTGTTAAATTTATTTATGGAGTTTTTATGCGTTTTTCCCTTTTCAGAAATATATCACATGTCTATGTTTGGTTAAGCAGTTTTGTAACAATTCGAGCCTAAATTTTTAATTAATTTAGAAGTTTTGTTTAAGTTTCACGGCTTATTAGACCTAACAAGTCTAATTGTTACCATTTAAAAAATATGTTATTGCCGATATTTCCATTTTTCGATTGCAGTTGTTTTTCCAAATTTAGTATCTGAAATCTTCATAAAAAATTGTAAAACTTTTGTATAAACCACTTTTATGTATCTAATGAGAAAATTAACAAACATTTTTTGATAATTGATGCCGCCAGAACAATATACAGGGGTGGATTTACGCAAAGGCTAAGTAAGCAAATTTACGATTAATTAAAAAAAAATGTAATCGTAAATTATTAAGATTTTTTAAAAAATATTTACCATATAGATAAAAACAAATCCTGAAATTTGTTTTTTTTAATGAATGGTTATTTAATTTTCTGTATGTTTTATTGTTGTTAAATTTATTTATGGAGTTTTTATAAGAATTACTGGTGTAGTTTACATTTTTTAAATGTTAAATTTTTCGTTCTGATCTCCAAAAAATATTGACAGATTAGGGCGACAAAAAGTTAAATCCGGCCCTGACAATATAAATCATATATTCAAATTATAACAGATTTCGCTTATTAGTTATGGTGCACCATGTATAACTGAACAACAAAAATATAAATAATATTAATAATAATAATAATAATATCATCTAAAATCCTAAACGGCAAGTCATGTTACAGAAAGATTTGACCTACATCTCGGGTTTACATTAAATGCATATGTGGACTTCCGCCCACGCGTGTCTTGAGTTAATGATAAATCGCTCTTATTGGCAGCCCGTTGGATTAAAATTAATAACACGTAACGTGATATGTTAATTTAAATAATACCCGAGTTAAGTTCGCTAAAATAACCCGGTAGTTCTATCACTACATTATAATGGAGGAGAGATACCGCTAATAAAGTAAATTATACATAATCCCTCCTATCTTCTTTTTTTTTATGAATTTATAAAAAATCTATATAATAAGCTAAAAGAAAGCTTGTGGCAAAGTTAATAGAATTTTAATGTAAGTTGGTTGACGGTACCTTCAATGTAGCACGTCACTACGTATATATATATACAGGGTGTCCCACAAGTAATGGGAAACAGAGCAACAGCAGATTCCTTAGGTCAAAATAATGCAATTAACGTAAATTTGCCTTATCACAAAGTTGATAATAACTAAAATACAGGGTGTCAAACTTTTAATTTTGTTTTTGTTTTCTCGTAATAGTTTCTTAACTAAATGACATACCGGTACAAAATTTGGAATTTGGGGGTTCTTTGTGGCGAGAAATTAAAATTTGTCCATACTTTTAATGTTGCTAGTAGAGGGCGCCAGCTACGGCCTACTCTACTTGTTTTAGATGGCATAACTTTTTTTAAGCTTGGTATATTGACCTGTTTATTAAAAAAGAAGTTATTATAATTCCGGCTGCGTCAAAAATGTATACTTTATTTAGGTCTCCAGAAGCAACTGTTTTCAAGATAAACGTACTTCAAAGGACCCCGCAATTTTTCTATGGCAAATGGGTTTTGACCAATTGTTTTCAAAAGTCTTAAGAGGCACCAAACCCAAAAAACTCTCTAACCCCCCCAAAATCAGCCTTAAAAGTCTGGGGATTTGGTAATTATATAATATATATAATATATATATATATTAATATATATAATATATATATATATATATATATATATATATATATATATATATATATATATATATATATATATATATATATATATATATATATATATATATATATATATATCCAAAACGCTTGGACTTAGGTATAGCACATGCCACATGAAAAATGTTTAGACTTTTCCGAAGAATTTGAATATACAATAATATACAGGGGGTTCCATTAAGTAAAAATATTATATTTTTTTGTCTCTTCTATTTGGAACACCCTGTATATCTACATTTTGTGTCAGAACATGCTCGATTGAAAAACTAAATCGACGGGTCCGAGCGGTTAAAAAAAATTGTAGTTTACGAGATAATAGACTTAGTTATTAAAAATAAATACAAAATCCTCTAAAGCAATAAGATATCAGAAATATAAGACACTTTAAAAAAATCCAATATGTAATGTACCCTATTAAGAAAATATTGATTTCATGTCATATCTCTTTGTTTTAATGTAAATCATTTTCTTATATGAAGGATCTGGTCAACCTACCGCCATCTAGTAATTAGTGTGTGAGCAAGCAAAGAGAGCGCGCGCGACGCGAGCAGTGGACGACGGGACGTGGACGCGAGTGTAGACGTGGTGCATTTCGGTGACGGGACAGGCTAGACGGGCCGCCGGACGACGGTATAAGCGACCATCTTGGAAGTGGCGTGTTAGAGGCTAGACGAGCATTTGCACGAATGTGCGAATGACTTTAATTTGAAAGCCTACAGACCTTTTTTTATGTTTTATGATATTGTTATCGTTATTATTCTATAGTTTTGGGTGAATATACCCCATTTATTTGAGGGTAGAGTTTTATTTCTATACCTACCGTGAAGATCTTTCCACTTAACGAATCCCACATATAGATTTTTCAGGATTCTCCGGGAAAAAATTCACAAGATAACAATTTCTTTTTTTTTTTTTAATATGAGAAGAACTATAAATGTGACCCATTCATTCCTTGTTGTGTAACCTTTTATTGTTTCAGATTCTTCAAAAGTTTTTAGTATCTAAAAATAATGCACTAAGATATTAAGACATTAAAAGTTTATGGGTTGTATGTAGTAATAATACTGTCCTGTCTATCAAATTGTTGGATTCTATATCCAATTATTAAAGTACCACACTGTATATTTTATGTAAATAAATTCAACAACTCTTGAATATCAAAGCACTGCTAAAAGGTAAATCATGTACCTTCCATATAAGGTCTTCATTTCACCGTACTGAACAATACTGAAATGCTATAAGCCAGATCTGTTTACATACATTTTTTATTCTTGTAATACATATTTTTTGTTTATTTCGAAAAGAACCAGTGAGGACTGGTCCTCTGTCTGAGCAATATGGTCGTTTAAATTTTTAAATATTGACTGAATCTTTAAAATCAATATTGATCTGAGATTTATACCTTTTAAGGAAAAAATGGTGGCTTTATGTTAGGTTGTTTGTCTGGTGGTTTCTGTTTGCAGTGCTTAGCATAAAAATCGAAATTGTGGAAAAATTCCTCTATCTTATTTTTCTTCTAAAAACATTATAAACGGTGTTTATTATATAAAATAATGATGTTCTTTAGTAAAAGAGTTACCGCATAAATGATTTCTTTAGCCTGTTATTTAAACACCTGCAACTTTGACCATAAATATTAAAATATAAAGTATGCGTGCTCAAAATCTTTGGGTAATCATAAACTTGTACAAAAAGCAAAAGTTGTTGTTTTATTTAGACGTTAGACAAGTGCCAGATTTCGTCATTTTTGAAAACTATTTATTTTTCTGAAAGTTTTTAGCAAGTTGCTGAAGTCTAAAGGGTGATGATGGAATAAAAATAACTATGAACTCGTATTCTAGGTAAAAATATGTCGGAAAGTATGTGTCGCGTTTGCAGATCCTATCTATCGATGAAATTCTTTATGTTTCTAAAGATTTTTAGCAATTTGCTGAAGGCTGAAGGGTAAAACTGACAACGAATTTGTGTTAAAGAGGCCAAAAATACTTTGGAAACCATATATTGCATCTAAAGATCAGACAATGCTTTTTATTGCCCGTGGTAATTAATCTTTTTCTAGCACGACTGTAATGCAAAAATTGGGGAGTTGGTAAAACCCCTATTTAATGCTTGTAGAATAATAAATCTTGGTTTTGGCACAAGTTTATGACCATTTATTAATTCCACTCGGAGTTACAGGTAGGTATTCAAATAAAAAACAGGCTAATTTTGCGGTCTCTCTTGCTTAATATTGTGGCTTTCATCTTTGAAATACGATACGGATCTGTTTTTGAGGGAGTATTTTAGAATTGCCATCTTTTAAAACCACAAAGTCTTGGTAAGCTCTTTAACGTTTTTTTACTGAAAAACGCAGTTCTAGTCGGCAACAAGCCGCACTTTCCTTGAGGTGTCAAAATATTACATCTTCCCCGCTGTATATGCGACCCTTTAAACCCATAAAGTTTTTTTCAACCCGTTAACTCACAAACATAAATTAAAGTAAAAGTAATTGATAAAAAAAAAGTAAATCGATTTACCGAATGATAGAGAGGATTGAAAATTTAATTAGGCAGATGACGAATACTGAGTGCAAATATGCATATGTAACTAATAAATGTGTATTCTTACAGTTTTTGGCAGAAAACATAAAAATTTACGAGTTCATTGTAAAAAAATTTTATGTTTTGAAACTTTGACCACTCTCTTTTCCTTTTAAATCATCTATCTATATCTATAATCTATATAAATATATATAAAACAAAGTCGTGTTAGGCTGGACCGATTCTTATAAAATTTTGTGTGTATATTCAATAGGTCTGAGAATAGGATGAAAGCTATTTTCCATACATCTAAAAGCTAAGGCTGGTCCACCCCAATTTTTTTTAATTGTTTGGAAAAAAACAATATTAATTTATTTTTATGATTTGGGATTACAAAATACATACAACCCTAAATTTTCACCCTTCTTCCACTAACCCCCAATTTTAAATAGCAATATTAAGGGATGAGAACGAAGCCAGTCTCCTGTATTTCTCTCTTATTGTTTAGTTCTATGAAAATTTTGTGTGTGTATTCAGTAGATCGTTCATTAGTAACAAAACACAACTAACAGCGCACGTCATGTTGTCTATGGTTTGTTTTGTTTAAAAATAACGCAAAAAATTGATCAGTTGATGTGTTTGTCTACGATTAGTTATAATAAATCTTATTGTGTCGATATTATTATTACCAATGCCGACCAAGAAGATCTTATCTTTCCCGAAGAAGCCGTAATGCAATTAGGATTCGAAACATGGCGAATGAAACCACGGAAGAAGAACAAGAAATAGCACGTGAATAGCGTCGCGTTAGTATGGACGAATTCGTGCTTCTCAATCACAAGAGCAACGTGAGGCAGCCTGTGAAACGGCTCGATTGGCAATGCGAAACCGTCGAGCAAACCTCACACATCAACAACAAGACAATTTACGACGCACAAGAAGAATTTCTTCAAGTCTTGATTTGTATCGAGCTGCGTTTCGATACGATAGAGCTGATTACAGCTCGCATGCTTCCGTTCCCATTGGGCTAATGGACGTTGTTTGTAAGCATTATGGTGCATTGAAGTTTGCCGGAGAAAAGCCAGGATTGTGCTGCCTTAGTGGCAAAGTGAAATTACCAATATTGACTCCGCCACCTGAACCATTGCATTCACTGCTTAGTGGCCAAACACCCGAATCACGACATTTTCTAGCCAACACCTAAAAATACAATGGTTGTTTCCAAATGACTTCATTTGGGACAGAAATTATTAAAACTTTCAAGGTATTTATTTATAGTTTTTTACGCACAATTCAGTAGAAGAATAACATATTATACTTATTCCTACAAAGAAGTTGAGATAGTAAATCTCATAAAATGTTGATTCATTAAATTAATGGGGAGTTATGTTTTGCCTTCGTATTATATATGTTAATTTTAAAAAATTGGCGGAACGAAGTTCACCGGGTCAGCTAGTTTAATACAAAATGGGAAAAAGCATTAATGCAATTTTTAAATGAAAATAAAGTTTATTTAAAGTTAATTACAGTAAAATAGATATTTGATATTGGATTTGTTTAAAGCAAAAAAATCGTATTAACTTTAAACAATTTCTGAGGACGCCCAAATGATCCGATTTTTACTAAAAAAAACATTTAAAAGCTTAAGGTCTTTAGGATATATAAAAAATAATTAAATGTCTAAATTCCATCTTCTGGATTTCACCCAGTTTGCTAAATCGTCAAATTTTTTTAAATAAAATTTTATTGCAAAATTATTGTGCAAAAACTATCGATCCAAATTAAACAAAATTTAGCATAATGTTTCATCATAGCATCATGTATTTTGGTCGAACATGAAGGTTTTTCGAAATTTCTACAAGGTCCAAAAAACCACCTAAACACTAAGCTTTTTTCCATTTTTTTTTGTTTATTGCGATTTGCGATTTCTAACTAAATCTAACTTATAGAAAATTTATTTATAAAACTTTTATTTTTTTACAAATTTTCTTTAAAACCAACAGAATTTTGAGCGATTAAATTCGAAAAAAGGACCTTTTTCAATTATATTTTCACATATTATATATTTAACAAATGTTCCGGACCTATCTGACAAAAAAGGCATATTTTGATTCTTATTATATACATTATTCTAAATGGTTTCCATCAAAAACATACGTGCCACTTAGTACATCCAAACAAAAACCGATAAGGCTTTGTCTAATATAATTATGCCATTTAATCAAAAAATAAAGCATGAATCCATTGAATCACAGGTAAAAGAATATAAATTAATACCCAGATGATTTGATCCGACCAAATATGTTAAAATATGTGTTTCTGTATTCATTTTCATCTGAAAAAGGCAAAACATATATGCTGTTTTATTTAGAAATGTAATTACAGTTCCATACTGGAACAAGTTTCTTGGCTTCCTTGAGAATTTCAGATCATTGCTCCTGATATATCTGAGGATTTTGACCAGGTATAGCATGAATAAACTTCTTTTCGACCACTTTTACTTAAACTTTGTTCTTGGTCCTCCATACTTTTAAGAATGACCTTAATTGCCACAGTCGTATTATATTTATAGCGACAACAGCTTCGAAAAAACTTGGATTCCAGAAAGTATTTCCTCCCTTTTAATATGTGCGTGGTTGGGGGCTTAATGGTAAAATGTCCAGTTTTTGTGTTTAGTAAATAAATTCCTGTAAATATTTTAAATTCCAGGACAATTTTGACTCCATTCAATCAGATTGAAAACTTCAGAACTACCCTCTAAATATACGATATTACCGCCCCTGTTTTAGGGCGTTCCGAGTAAAAATGTGCAGTTTTCAGAATTGACCCTTTACTTGTGTCCTTAAAGCTACATTTATACTAAATTTTAAGTTTCTACTCCCCCGGCAAGTCGCCCATAATTTTGATAAGTTAGTATCAATCAGTCAGTCAGTAGTAAACTTTAATACCTTTATATAAAACGATAACGAAGTTATAATAGAAACCCAAACGTCCAAACCTTTCATGTAAATACACATACTCTGTCAAAGAATATAAACCCAAAAGAAGCGACATAAACCCAATACTTGGTTATATGGGAAACAAATTTTGACGTCACGTGTAGACGGAATGAACTTAAACAGCTTGGGGGTACGCTGAGAGAAATATCAACGGTAAAAATTCAGTTTTACAGGAAAAAAATTTAATGTAAAAATCGTCCGTTTCAAGGAGTTTTTTTGCAGCTTTAGGGTTTATTTTCAAAAGATTAGATTTTTTTTGAAAAAAATTGGTTTTGGGCAAAGATGTTTAAATTTTAAAAATTGCAATTTTTCTTAAAAAAAAAATATTATGTAATGTTTGTGTGAACAAATGAAAATATTTATAAGAAATCTTTATTTAAAAATTGTAATAAAATAATAAGTAAGTGTTAATATATGGTTTTTGAGGTCTTCGAGACCTATGCAGAATTAAATTTTGTAATCCATTTTAAGTCTAACTAATTTGACTGTATAACATTTTGGAAAAAAAACGAATAGTATACAGTTTTTTGCTTCCGCTAATTACCTTGGTGACATTCCCATTTCAAAGAAAAAAGAGAAAAAAGTTTTAAGGTATGTGATTCTATGGGTGTCTGGGCCAAAATTCAGTGGAGGGATGTTTTTTTTTTTAAATGGATATAAACTTTAATACTTACCTTTACTATAAATGTATATCTTTTTTATTTTTACTTAAAAAAACATACAATGTACTTCAATTTTTTTATTACATAAACATATAATTTAGCATTTCCTATATTGGTAGCAACAACAAAATTTCTTAGTAAGAATATATTAATATACAATGTACAGCATGCTTTAATAAAAAGAGGGTTCCCCATTAAATTAATTAAATTTGAAAGTGGGGTTTATGATTTGGAAAAAAATCTCAGAGATATTTTGGAAAGAATAGAGTGGAAGAACTTGATAATAAAGGTGGTTTGAAACATCACTAAAATAAATAATTTTAGTTTTATAAAGGCTAAATGCCAAAGGCTGGAGCTTAAATGTTCAAAGTGAGATGAAAAATAGTGACTTAAAAAAAGTCAAACAGTTTATTGAAATGACAAAATCTGAAAGTTACATCGACTTGTTACCGTGACTATAAATTGATTATATGTGTGATATAATTTTTAGTTTTCTTATCTTTTGACTGGTACTTTAGATCACGATTGGTATATTCCATCGTATAAAATATTTTAAGCCTAATAAATTATTTTATATTGTACATTTTTGGGAAATCATTGCATGAATGGGTAAAGTCTATTCTTTCCATTTCATCTAAGAGTTTATGTGAAACTTCCTGTTTGATACAAATGTCTTCAAACTTAGTTTTAAAGGCATGTTGCAAATCATAAACATATTTAATAAACAAATCAGGAGGGTGCTGCAACGCTCCATGCATGTTTTTTGTAGTGTCGTAAGCCTTTATAATACAGTGTGTATCAGCCAAATGGAATAAATTCAATAATAAATAAACGGGGGCGTGTTCGAAAAACACTCGGACACGTTATCGGTATTTTTGGTTGCGCATTTTTTCAGTAAATACTTTTATACAGGGTGTGTCATATAATAGTGGCCAACACTAACTTTCCTAATTTAAATGCAACGCCCTGTATATTAGTCAATTTTTGGATTCTTCAGAATATTCTAGATATATTTCATGTACAGGGTTGTCCAACGAAGGGTAAACACCCTCGTAATTTCTTTATTTCAAAAGATATTGAAAAACGGTTTATACAAAAGTTGTAGGAATTTTAGAGGAGAATATGAGCAGTTTGCCATGAAAACAATTGAACATCTAATAAAAAAGTTATACGAAAAAAATATGGTTATCTTCCTTATTTTAAATGGAACACCCGGTATATTATGTGATTTTTGGATTCTCTAGAAAATTCTAAACCTTTTTCATATAGGGTGTTACATGTCTAAAGTTAAAAGTTTCGGAGCAATGGACAATTGAAAATCAGTAAAATGTCTTATAGCTTATTCTATTAAATAGGCTGAAATGCAAAAATGTCAACAATGGGACACGTGCTCCAACAGTGGCGTTTGGTTGCCGTGCACCGAGTGGATCAAACAGTCGTCAAACTTTTGATAGTTTACTTGTCAAAGAATATTCTTCTACTATAACTATTTGTTAAAATGAACAGAAACACGCGTTACTCAAAAGACGAAATGATAGATATGGTGAATACGTTGGCGAGGAATGTGTATCAGTTGAGAGCGTCCAAACGACAGTATCTAAACATGTATCCCGACAGGCGGCAACCAAGTTTGAGAACGTTGAAAAAATTAGGAGACAGATTCAGGGAGACCGGAAATGTAGGTTATAAGAAGAGAGTTGTTATTAATAAGCCTGTTCTCAATGAGGAAAATCAGCTACGAGTTTTGCTTTCCGTTCATGAGAATCCCATCCAAAGTACCAATTCTCGGAGCGAAGCCCTTGGTATGTCTTACACATCTGTGAAGAGAATTTACAAAATCACAAAGTGCATCCCTATCGCATTTCGTATCACCAGAAGCTACTACCTGGTGATAAAGAAAAAGAGAGATTTTTGTTCTTGGGCTATAGAGAAAATTGACCAAAACCATGACTTTTTTAAAAACGTGTTATTCACCGGGTGAATCTACGTTTAAAAGTGATCGTACTATGAACCGACATAATATAAGGCACTACAGTCAACAAAATCCTAATTGGAGAGGGGAAATTATGAAACAAGGAAGATGGTCAGTGAACGTATGGGGTGGAATTATAGATAACTCTGTTGTTGGCCCATATTTTTTCGAGGGTACTTTAACTGGTAACAAATATTTAAACTTCTTAAGAGAATCGTTGCCGACATTATTAGAAAATGTAAACCTTCAAGTTAGAAGAAATATGTGGTTCCAACATGACGGGGCCCCGCCGCATAGCACACGTGATGTCACTTTTTTCTTGACTGAACGTCATGGATCGAAATGGATAGGAAACAGGGGAAACCCATGGTATGAAAATAGGGAAGACGACGGACCCATTCTCTGTCCTCCTAGGTCCCCGGACCTCAGCCCATTGGATTACTTTCTGTGGGGATTCATCGACAATTTCGTGAATGCTACGCCTTGTGAAAGTCCAAATGAAATGAAAGAGAGGATACAAGAGTCTTTTAGAGCTGTCAATCATGATATGCTACACAACACGTCAGAGAACTTTATAGAGCGCATGCATATGTGTTTAGCCGCTGAAGGAGGTATTTTCGAATCCTAGATTACGTTAATGGATTACTAAATGTTAGATGTTTTGATATGCAAATAAATGTTTCTTTTTTTTTTGTTATTTAATTATTTTGCATTTCAGCCTATTTAATAGAATAAGCTATAAGACATTTTACTGATTTTCAATTGTCCATTGCTCCGAAATTTTTAACTTTAGACAGTAACACCCTATATGAAAAAGATTTAGATTTTCTAGAGAATCCAAAAATCACATAATATACTGGTGTTCCATTTAAAATAAGGAAGATAACCATATTTTTTTCGTATAACTTTTTTATTAGATGTTCAATTTTTTCATGGCAAACTGCTCATATTCTCCTCTAAAATTCCTACAACTTTTGATAAACCTTTTTTCAATATTTTTTTGAAATAAAGAAATTGAGGGGTTTCCCCTTGTTGGACAACCCTGCAAATCCAATGATTTTTAACTTTTGAAATATTAGGTGCTTTTAGATGTATTGTTTAATGCTTGCCACTTTCTTGAAAGTTACTTTTTGGCATATACCTACAGAGGAGCTTGGGAACAGGTGCGAGAGAAGAAGAATAGGTATAACCTCTTTTCCCTCTTTCTCTCTCTTCTCTCTCTCTCTCTCTCTCTTAATTTGGGCGGAAATACACCCCTTCCGCCAATTAATCAGCACAAGGCGCGAGAGAAATGTTATATAGCTATTTTCTTACTCTCTCGCACGCTTGTCCGCACAGCCGGGCGGCACGGCTGCCTCTAGTAGGTATATGCACAAAAGTAGCCCTCACGAAAGTGGCAAAGATGCAAAGGCAATAGATGCAATAAACCTAAAAACGCTTAATATTTAAAACAGTTATAGAAGATTGTACATAATATATTCTAAATGCGTTAAAAAAACCCAAAAAATTGAATAATATACAGGGGTTTTATTTAAATTAAGAAAGTTGATACTGGCCACCGTCACATGACACACCCTGAAAAAAAGTTTTAGTTGAAAAAATGCGCAATTAAAAATACCAATCGAATGTCAAGGTTTTTTTCGAATAAGCCCCCATTTATTTAATATTAATTTTCCATTTTGATCCACACTTATTTAACAAATAATTAACATCTAAAGATTGCATTTGACATAATTTTTACAGTTACAAATTATTATCCATTTTTTTAAGATATCCACAAACTGAACGAAACGAATAAAAACAGCACATAAAACTCAACAAAGCACTAAACGAAACATGTAATCCCGACAAAAAGCTGCCGGCAGCGGGTTGACAGTTAAACAGCTTAGCCCCCTCCTAAAAATTTTGGGACTTCGAATATTGTCGCTTCTTATTGAGGTTTATATTCTTTGACTCTGTGCTTTAGGCCGGAACTTGGCCGGGCGCACTACTTACAATTAGATCAAACCCTGCCGTTCGCATTAATAATAACCTCACTCTTACAAGAAAGCTTTTTTTTTCGGTGTATGTCGCTTTCTTATAAGTATTTTAACAGCTTTTGCTTTAAATATTTAATAAATATAATTTCTTTTCTAGATTTTTACACGAGTATACTTTATTAATTCCTTTTCATAGTCCTTCTGAAAAGGCCCTGTATTTCCCACTCTGTTCGTTCATTCATCCTTACAGTGTCTAGATTGTGGAATTTTCTGCCTGCAGAGGTCTTTCCTTCCCCTTTAAACCTTTAATTATTTAAGTTTTATGTTAATAAACTGCGTTTACCTAAGACTCCTGCGGTATGCTAGTATTTAGGGTCTGTTCCAAGAAAAAAAAAGTTTCGGTCAAGCAAAAAGTATGCAGATTTATCCATTATGTGTATAGTCTGTCCAATATACCGTATTAACTTTTGCCTTCATTTATGGATTATACCTGCCGACAACAATAAAACTGCGGATCAGGTATTAAAAGGCAGAACATTAGGGACGGGGTTTAATAATATAAAAATTTTTAATTTATTGTTTATTTAGGTAGGTGTAATCAAAAAATTAAGAAATTAAAAAAATTTTAAATTTTAATAAATTTATAACTATATTATCTATACATAATTACTTTTTTTTGTCAAATATCAAATCTAATTGTGTTTCACTATCAGAGTCATCATTGAGATTAATTATAATAGAATTTATTCTTATTTTGTATAGAAATGTAAGAGTCCTTAATTTTTTTAATGGCTGTACGAATTTTTTCCCGCTCTCAACTGGGATGCTAGTAATTATAATTTTTATTAAATTTATAATACCAGAACACTGGGACTTTAAAATAGGTTTAACATTTTCTGCTCTGATCTTTGATTTTACTTTGGGTTTCCCCAAATGCTCTATGGGGGTTTAAAAAACAGTGATACGGAGGAAGACGTAAGACAGCATGCCCAGCCTGTTTAGCCAAATTATACATACATATTGTTTTTTTTTAAATTTCATATAAATTAAAATCAAAATCAAATGAAAAGTGTGACATATGGTTAAAAGAGAATTTTAGGGCGGATCAGCTAGGCTATAAATATATACAGGGTGCTATTTAAAGCTTTAAATTTAGGGTTACTTCCGGTTAAACAGGAAGTAAAAAAATTGGTTTTATTTAGGCATTAAAAGCATGTCCTTATGAAAGGTGCATCACCAAATTTAAAAATTAATTTTATTAATAAAAGTTATGGGTGTTACATGTCCTCTGCCCCGGATATTTGGTGTGGGTCCCATGTCTCTTTTTTTTTTGATAAAAATTTTTAAAAAATTTTTAAAACTTAATTTGTAAACAAAATTGGCAGTGGCCAATTATTGTTTAAAGCGAAAGAAAAGCATACATATCATTCCATTGCAAAATTAATCAATAGGTATAAAAAAACCCAATAAAAAAAAAGACGTAATAACTATGCAAAATAAAATGAACATATGCTCACCCACATTACACATTGTCCTTGCACAAGAATAATTTTTAAAATCTTGTTTGTCAGTATGTAAAAATGACAGATTAAGTCGCTTACTCGGCAGTGGGGAAAAAATTCATTAATAATCATGCATAATGAAAAACCATAAAAAATTTTTTAAGGTTGAGGTACCATATCGATAACTGCAGTAGTATGCAAAACTACTTCCTTTTTTTTTTTTAAATTTTTTGCTTGCCACAGGCTCCAATTATTCACATATTTCTGAGAGATTTTTTCGGGCTCTAAACCATAAAAAAACTAGGTACTAGAAGAGAAAACCCACCAGGTAGGATAACCAAACCAACGTCAATTTTTTTTTAACACCTTATATTAGTTTTTTTGTATACAGGGGGTCCCAAAGGGGCAATCTCTCGGAATCTAATAGAAAACCCAAAAATATTATTACAAGTTCCCATAAACTTTTTTCCTACGAGCCTTCCTATGGAGTTACAGGTACATAACGGACGCCCCGGGGAAATCGGGTTTTTAAAACCCCTTTTAAATACAGGCGTAATTTAATATTTTTAATATGATGGTAAGGGGATAAGTCTTTTAAAAAATGAACCCTTAAATCATTTTTTTATTTGTTTCCCGGGGGCGGATACTCGACACAATAATAGAAATTTTTGTAACACCCTATATAAAAAAAGTAAAAAAAGATATTTTTGATTTAATCGATAAAAAACTTTTAACGAAAAAAAAAATATCATCTTTGGAAATTTTTTTTTTACATTATACAGGGCGTTTTCTAATTATACGTCAATTTTGGAGGAATTTTTGGGTCTTTTTAAGAAGAAAACTTTATATAACATGTCCTAAACGTCTTAAATTTTGAGATGGGTGGTAAAATTTTAAAAATAAAGGTCACCGACCGGCAACGTTAAAAAAATTGGGGGAGAGAATTGCTGACGAGTTTTGGAAAATGGGGAAATTTTTTCAAATTGTTTAGGAGCACTAGACGGCAAGCATGTGGAAATTTTCGCGCCTCCAAATAGGGGTCACAATACTTTAATTATAATCGCACGTTTTCGATAGTTTTTTTGGGTTTTTGGGAGACGCCAATTATAAGTTTATTGCATTGGACGTTGGATCTTTTTTAAAAATAGCGATGGAGAAATATTTGACGTTCCGTTAAACGAATCGCCCTTTTTGAGAAACATTGACGTTCCAGGCGGGCCCGGGCGGTGCCAATAGAACATCCTGACTTAAAATGCCAGAATATTTTGACTGACGTTGCCGGTCGGTACGGGACGTTGACGTTCCTATAATGCGAATCGACCTTTAGAGAAACATTGACGCCGAGAGGGGCGTTCCGTGACGGTGCTTACATATGGAAAATCCTGACTTAAAATGCACTACAGAATATTTTGACATGACGTTGCCGGTCGGTGAGGGGGTTGACGTTCCGTATAATGCGAGTCGACCTTAAATCATTTATTATTAATATATGTAATACCATTTTTGATATTTTAATAAAATTTTGGGGAAAAAGTACATGTATCAAGAAGCTTTTTTTATTTCCACTTTTTTTTTAATTTCCAAAATAGGCAGGTCAAATTCTGTACGAACGCCACGGGGAAAAAATTTAATTATTCACCCGTTAAGAATTACATATTAAAATTTCCCCCCTTTTTTTTTTTGCTAATCAAAGGGCATCGATGTTACTAAAACCGATTGCAAAAGAGTTGGCATTTTGAGAAGATAAAAAAGTTACAGAATCTATTAAAATATTATTAGTCCTTGAACTTTGATCTTCAAAATTTTTTCCCCCCGTTGAAAGGAACAATGAGGGGGGTATAGATGACACTCTCTTAATCATTTATTTTAATTTGTCGGGGTTATTTATTTTTTGCAAGGGGAAATCACCTTTTAAACATCATGCATGAAAATGAAAAACCCATAAAAGTTAGCTTAATGGAATTGCATTTCGGGAAATGCAAAAGTTATAACCAGTACGCGTACGTTGTACTGTCACTTTTATTTGTTGTCGTATCTTGTAACGGAACATTTACCTACGTGGGTATCCTCAGTGATATTTAAATATAATACCAATACTTCAGAATGATTTGTTATCATTTGATCCGATTACTTTAATAAAAAAGAGATTTAGTAGACATTCATTTTTAAGCATACAAAAGCGAAAATGGAAACTTTTTAAATGTCTTGATGTAACAAAAAACATTACTTTATCGGTAAAAAAAATTTAAAAATTTAATTTTTTTTTTAAATTTTAAAATTTAAACCAAAAAACCTAAAACTAAATGCTACAATAATTGTTAAAAACACAGCCACACAAAAAAGTGGTCCTATTTATATGGAATCCTGAAGTACTTTTCTTCCGAATACAAATCGGGGGGAAATTGGGCTTATTAAAAATCCCTCACAGATATTTCCAACCCCAAAAAAAAAAAAGTCTAAAGTACCAAAAATTCACAAAAAAAAACTGATTTACGTCAAAAAGACCCAAAAATTGCTCAAAAACTGCCTGGTTTTTCACCCATTCACAGAGCGGTGAGAAAAAAAATACAAGTTTAATTTATACCAAATTACTCGTCCCAAAAATTAGGGGAAGCATTGTTTTTCATTTTTTTAAATTTTCAATAATTACCCTTATTTAGGGGGTTAAAAAAGGGCCAAATGCGAAGAATTGCGAAAATAGCAGTGGTATTAAAAGTTATTTCCGCGATTTTTTTTCGAATGGACCTTTTTAAAATGAAATAAACTTCCCTTCCGAGAGGTTGTAAAAACCTCCATGGATATGGGGGTGAAGACCCCCTAAAAAAAATAAAATCATAATATGCAACTCTAAAATTTTAAAAAAAAATTTTTTTTCATATCTAATAGGTAATAAATGATAATCAACCACCCTTTTCAAGGGTGAAACCACCCTTATCAAAAAAAAAGCAGCCATTTTAAAAAAATTTCTTTGTATTTTTTTATCCAAGTATATAAGAGGACCGATTTTTTATTTTTTTCCAAAACCCCCCCGAATGGGGTATATTCATTCCCAATATGTAGAAAATCATAAACATCTTAAGATTGAAAACAAAAATTTACATGTTTTAGGATACCTTAAATATGATATTAATTAACATAAAAAACCCAGTTTTAAAGTGAGTTTTATAATAAACCAGTGGCGGCTCGCCATATGAAGCAACTGAGGCCGGGCCCCATGTAAAATTCACTGTTACAGGGGCAAT
>JAHBCN010004106.1:0-67674 GCA_019359885.1 Listronotus oregonensis | reverse complement strand
TTTAGCAGCCGAAAAGCGGCATGCAAAAAAATATTGATAAAACTAATATCTGAATCAGTTTTCAATGATTTTGAATCAGCCTACAACAAAGCCGCAGTATTAATAGATAAAAAAGGTCCCCATTATAGTACAAATTGTTACGACCATCGCAACGGGGTGAATGCACTCATAGATCGCTACCGGAACGTCGTCGTTTCAACTCTAGTAAAGGCATTTTATATGCTTTTTTGTCAAAAAAGTACCAGTCATTCTAGAGAGAATTGTTAGATTAAAGATTTTTTTTTAAAGGAATTTTATCGATCAACTATCGGTTAACCAGTTGGTAGTCCTGTGGTTATCCTTTCTCTTTGTGTTGTCTATACATATGCAGATGATAAATATGAAGTACTCTCATTTAAAAAAATATGGTGGATTGTGTCATTAGTTTACATTTTTTTTATTTATTAAAGAAGTTTTATGTTGTGTTAGTAAAGTAGTAAGAAAATTTAACTAAACTAATATTAGTACAATATAACAATAATCTGTCCAGTTAGTAAAAAAATAGTATTTGGCCATTTACCCTATTTATTTTATATTTTTATATAAATTTATATAAAAATATATGTTTATTTTTCTATATTATCAAGAAGTAATCTACTTTTTTATTATATACCAAAAAAGCATTTAAATATATATTATTTGATAAAAGTTTTGATTATTTAGAAAAGGAAATAATAAAATTGTACAGATGAAAAGTCCATTATTAATAAGTTAAGTCTTATTTCCGATTTTAAATAATTTCATCAAGAATCGCCATTTACCTTTCTAGATTCCTGTAACAATTTAATTTTAGGAGAAACGAAAACTAAATATTAAAAAGTAGGTACTTAAAATATATTTTATGGTAATTAAATGGTAAATCAATCCTTTATAAAATATAAAGAAGTTTTTTTAAAATATAAAATTAATTTACGTTTCCAAAAAAGCGTTAGCTATTCTTTTTTATTTAAATTGATAAGTATAGTACTGTTGTGTGCCACCGAATGCAGTAGTCACCGATGACACAAATTATTATTAAATTTGGTTGCTACAACGGCTGTAGCACTTAGTTTTACAATTTTGTTTTATTATTTTCAAACTATTTTTAAATTAAATTCCTTTTTGGTTTATTTAAATTATTTATTTAGTTTTTTTTTTATAATATTAACTGTCACTGAATATACTAAGATTTACTAGAGACTAACTTAAATGTATGGCTAACCTAAAGATACTGATGCTTAAAAAATACTGCTAGATACTTATTTTTCTACAATGGGGGTTGTGTTGACCACTAAACAAGGGGCGGAGCCATTTTTAAGATTGGAAATTTCCTTTGTCCCTTTGGGGTGTAAATACTTATTTGAAAAGGGGCAAGTGTTAAAATATTAATTTGGGGTGTTTACGATCGAAGTATACAATAACCTATTTAGGGTTTTATAGTTCTAAAAGCTTTTTTTAAAGTAGGGGGAAAAGATTGTTAGTTTAAAGGAAACATTTATTATGCAAAGGATGTTTTTTTTAAAAATTACCCTTTTTGTTTTTAGAAATATCTACCCTTTTATTAGGGTGTTAAAAGTCTTGGGAAATGTAAATAATGATTATAGAATATTTGGGGTTCTTTTTCAATAATGATAATTTGAATAATGAAAGTAACTAATAAAAATGTGTTATCGTGATACGTAAAAACTATAAAAAACATTAAAAGGAAATTCCGTCTTATAATGTATTATCACATTTATAATAGAATATTATATTTGATCTTGGTTGGATCACAACAGTACATAAAATTATTTTTTAATTATTATTAAATTCAGTTAACGCAACAGTGGATACCATGTTCTTTAAAGGTGTTTTTACACTTTTAAATATTTTTTACATACAATTTTTCCTGCTCTGATTTTTTTGTCTGCGCAAGCACACTTTTTGTTTTTCAAATTTGTATTTTTTCGTGCAAGATGAATACGACAGGCGCTATTTTTATTGCAGCTGTCATTGGCGGATCTAGGATTTAAAAAAAAAATATCTAAAAATATATACCAGATACTATTGACTTCAAGAACACTTTGGTAAAAAAAAAAAAATTTAAGAAAATATTGTAGTTCGGGAAACATTAGACTTAAAACCAAATCCTCTATTTGTATTTTTTCGTGAATTTGATTAATTTTTTTTTGTCAAATCATAACGTTCCCAATAATATCTGCATTTTTCTTAAAATTACAGGGATCCGAAATATTTGCATTAAAAAATTGTTGACTAAAAATTTCTACTGGATAAGGTTTTTAGAAAATCATACATAATTTTGCGAAATTTGGGACTTGACGATAAAATTTGATCAAATTGACGAAAAAATACAACTTAAAGATTCGCTTTGGAAAGTCCGATTTTTTCCTGGGGAGAGCACACAATTTTAATTCCTTTTTTTTGCATTTCAAAAGTAGAATTTTCTTTACTAAAGTGATTTCCTTGAGGACAATACCTTCTAGTATACAGGTGTCCTGATAAGGTCGTCCTCCGGCGATATCTCCAAAACCCCTCATCGCAAAGCTTTCGGAAAAAAATATTTGTAGTAAAACCAGCTTCAAGAAAATGCTGGAAATTGTTTTCATTGCACCGCTAGAGGGCGTAAAACTAAAAATAAATAAATAACTTTTTTTTGGCTTAACCGATTTTAATAAACAAGGTCTTGTTTAAAAGAGCTTTTCCCAGGGCTTAAGATAAAATATCGGTATAATTAACTTATTTTTTTGTTTTATCCCTAAAGACTGATTTGTGTCAAAGTTATAAATTTTGTCAATTTTTTCAAAAAATGTTAATGCAATGGTATTATTATTATAAGTCCATTGAAAAAAACATAAAAGTCAAAAAACTAGTGAAAACCGGAACTCGATATCTTAATTAATTCTCGACTTATTGCCGAAAAACTGCATTCCTCCTATCCTTTCCTATTTTAAGTTGTCAGATAAACAACACGGGGGTTTTATCGAGAGTGCCGGGACGTCAAAAATCACAAAAAACATGGACGTCAAAAATGAAAAGTGCATTGTTTGTCAAACCTGACAATTTTAAATTTAGTTCCTGTTTATCACAGTTTATCGTTATTATTAGGTATTAGTAGTAGTGCTGTTAATCGATATTAAGTAATTTTAAATTCATGTCTTATTCTACAATACAATATGCCATAAGATATTTCGAAAGACGGCATTTTAATAAAAAAGTGTTTAGACGTTTGACAATTCGTTTAAGAAAAAATGGAAATGTGCATTCTATTCTAGCACAATGAAGATACAATTAGCTAGAGCCCGTTGATAATAATAAATCAACTATTTATTATCCACGAGCCGTGTAATTACGAATGTTATTAAATTAATGATGAACAAATAATAAGGATATTATTGATATTATTTAATATTCGTAGAAAGAGAAATGGATTTTGTTGTCATGGCATTCTCGATAAAAAACGTCGCGTTGTTTATCTGACAACTTAAAATAGGAAAGGATAGGAGCAATGCAGTTTTTCGGCAATAAGTCCAGAATTCATTAAGATATCATCTACTAAGCCTGCCCTGTACTTATCACACCTTGAGCATTATAAGCATCAGGTGCTAACTCATAAATAAATAAATATTGATAAGGTGATAAACGTTTCTTCTAACTTCTTCATATGCATTTACACTTTTCTTATTCTGACCTACTTTTTGCCTTAATGTGTGAATCTTTATTATGTTCTCTACAAAAGGGACAAAAATACAAAAAGCAACAATGTACTTTAATTCTTACTTTATGATAATAAATAATGCAAAAGTTTCCGGAAACCTATGAATTTTAAACCCCTGAATCTAAACCATATTGTAATACATTGAAATGGAACTATTTTAGTTTCTTTCTCTATTGTTGTTTTATGTAAATATAACTTGATGACCAGGCACTATATTGGCCTAATTACATGTTAGTAATTTTTAACAAGTTTTGCAGATAAAATTAAAATACTAGGAATTATGTCAATTTAAGATAAGACAGGTATTTTTTTCTTGTAACAGTCTGCGAAGGACTGGTTTTTAAATGTGGGTGTCTCAAGGAAAGTAAGGGCTAGTGTATTAATACATGGCTTAATTATTTAAAGGTTAGAAGGAGAAGAAAATACCCCTTCAGGTTAAAAATTTCACATCCTCATTTATTGTTATTCTAGAGATGAGGGTGAGGCAAACTGTGAAGTTCGAGGCTGTTTCAAAGGGGCTGTAAAGGCTTGCAATATTGAGAGCTGCATGGAATACTATTTAATTCTTTAAAGCAAAAGCTAAACAAAAAAGGACAGAGAGACACCTTGTCGGTGCGCATTCCTAAAAAGATTTGTGGTAAGAATAGGATCATTAATAAAGCTGCGTACGCATTTTGCTAGGTTTCAGCGCGAGGAAGCCGCGCGGCAGCCTCGCAAAATGGATACTTGGCTTAGGCGAACAGTTCTTGTTTATATGAACTTAAGTATCTCCATATTTGTGGGAAGAGCGATTCCTAGTTGGGTCTAATTAGAATGTATACAGGTAAGAGGAAGAGAAAAAGGTACTTTTTGGCACGAAAGTGAAATCCAAATTTCTGGCAGCAGTTAAGGCTATTGGTGTTTGTGTCATTTAGTTGTATTTTTAAAGAAATGTGTTAAATCATTCTGTCTTGCAGGACCTTGGCCTTGGCCTAAGTAGGGGATGACAATTGACTGACTTTATTCGCGACAGTAAACATAATTGCGTCTCTAAAACATTAAACTAAACAAGATTTTTAATACCACAATCCAATAATATTTGGGAGCCATGTGAAGGAAATATCTGCATTACCGTGTGCTATGTATTTAAAACACAAAAGATATCTATTGCAAACGGAACTTTAATTACGTTTTGCTCTAAATTCCCTAAAATGAAAAGTATTTTTTTCAACAAAAAATGGTTTTTCAGATTTGTAGCGAAATATTTTTTTCAGGCAAGCTTAAACATTATATTATGGTAGAGAGAAAACTTTATTGCGATACCGCTAATCGGCAGCAAAAAATCAGTAAAATCAAAAACGAAACCGCGGAATTCGAGCAAAATAAAATATAATTTCCGTTAAACAATGATTAAAGGAAACAAAAAATGTTACATTATATAAGCATCTAGAACAAGAAAACAATTTTACGTTCATACAAGCACTAGATATGGGTTATTTTTGTTTTAACATCGTAATTTTGAACTTGTTTTGACGGTAATATTAAAATAATAGAAAATATCGTCGGTTTAAAGTTAAAACTCACTAAGTACAGTTCGTTTTAAAAAATAGTATGTTCTAGTTGGTGGTATATAAAAAAATCATCAGCTACTAAATTGGACAAGTGCAAAGCAAATTGAAGTTGAGCATTTATGTAATTAACAATATGCCTTTTAGGAGATATCCGAAAAAAAACAAATTGTTAAAAAACCGTATTTATTTTTCCTGACCCAATTTTTAAACGAATTTTTAAATGATTAACACATTTACACCACCACTTTATTGGCACTATTTAGTGGTGCTTTCAGATTTCACAACCGACGTGTCGTCACTCGACCATTATCAACCTTATTTTTTCTTATTGCATTTTAACGTAGGTAAATAGTGTTCTTTATTTTAATTGTAACAATATATAACACGTTATACTTTGAAATCTGGGAACCTTATTTATTTAAAAAAAATATATATCTTCTTAATTGGCCTTGGTTCCGGCAATTTTTTTGTCTTTTGTAAAAATAAAATTTTAGTATAGAATTTAGTAGAAATGAGTAAATAAAATAAGGAAAAAGCTAGATATAATATTTAAAACCTTATTTTAAATTTCATATAAAGCTAATAGAAAAATAGCAAATATTAAATAGGTATAACGCTTTTTCTAGCCATGGATAAAATTACTTTTCAAACTAATTAGTCTAGAGCTAACTCAAACACTATTTTATAAATATGACTTTTAAGTACAAATAAGAAATAAAAAGTAAAAAATCTTATACAGATAATTCATTGAATCCTGTATACAAAAGATGTTACAGCTAGTATTTAAAATGATGACGTTACTATTAGATACATAAACACATGCGTCCAATTAAACGATTAACAGCCCCAGAAAAACAGATCTCTTCCTCTAAATGTTCAAATTGGGTCATGATATATTTTAAAAATCTTTTACAGTACCATATTCTCATATACCCTATTTATCAAAGTGCCCCACAAAATGTATTAAAAACCGTAAAGTCAAAGGATCTTGCCGTCCTAGTAATAGGTCTTGCATTACGTATCTAACTATAAGCAAATCCATCCTTTAAATATTCATAGATTGCTGTAGGACTGTGTGCAGGGGCTCCGTCACAGAATAATTTCAATAGAGCGCCCATAGGAAAAAAATGTTGATAATGGTGGCTGAATAACGAAACGTCCGATGTGCATTCTGAAAGCACCAAAAAAGTGGCAATATAAATGTACAAATTATTTTAAAATCTGTTTTAAAATAAAGCTAAAGGAAAATTTAAAAAAAATGTCAAAATTTTGGATTTTCTCGGTAATTTTCAGCAATACTAGCAAGTTTAAAAGTTTTTAAAAGGCATATGGTTAGACACAAAAATGCACAACTTTACCCAATTTAACCATCTTCGTATCCTCTGTAGTTGCCGAAATCCCAATAGTAAGGGTCAAATTTAAATAACCCTATATAAAATATCCTTCACAGCTTTACACTGTATATTTTACTTTATGTAAAAAAAATCGATTCATAAATTTTGTTTTAAAATTTTATTTATTTCATGCCTGATTTACTGTATACCAGATTTCTAAATGCCTAAACGTGAAGTCGAAAACCTTTTGTTGCCCAAAAATTATTAAAACTAATAGACCCGTATCTCTGTATCTACTATAGCCCTCACAGGACGCCATTGATTTATAAAATGATTTATAGAGATATAAACTGAACATATAAATTTTAAAGTATAATCTTCATCAAACTGTGGCCAGTATAATACTGATAGTTGTTAATTCTTGTAATCAGTAATCACTTATCTTAATCAGAATCAGTTAATCACTAAAAGAGATTTGCTTAAATAATTGATCAATTTTATAAACGTTGTAAAATTGCACTCAAATAACCGTTATAGCCAACTCTTTGAGTGTTAAAATTAGATTCACCTTAACTTAGCGTATTAATACATAGTATTGGAAACTGAAAGCTGTGTTAAACCAATAAAACTAAACGGTATTTTTTACTTAGGTACACTAATTCTATAAAGATTTGTTAACCAACGTGATACCAATACTGTCTATCATAAAGATTATACTTTTGTAAAAATTTTATGTTTTATTCTTTTACCCTTAGTAGGTTGCTTGATTTTTTTTATTTATATGGCTCGGTCTTTCTTCAGGCGCCCAGTCAGCCAGCTCTTTCAGGGATATTTCAATAGTCTCTAAGCCATAGAAATCATCAAAATATTAACAAAAATCCATTACAAATACACATTTCCAAAGACACATCGAATGTTTCTTGCGATTTTTATACAAGCTTTAAAGACATAATCTTTTCTGTTAAAAAAAGTCACTTTCAGCAATCATATGCATGGCCATATCACCTTCAAATCGCACTTACACGTGCCGAAATGTAGAGTCTTGTAGGAATAATTTTTTACTTTCCAGGACAAAAACATGGTGCTTTTAACAGTCGTGGGTGTTCCTGTCCTCCTTGATGCTTCAAAAACACGGCACTACGCCCTCCACGCATAATTTCCTAGGGAATGCTATGAAGCATAAACACACATTGCAACCAAGCACCAGGGAAAGGCTGTTTTATAGCTTATTTTTATTATCTTAGAGTTAAAAAAATAAAATTGTATAAAGATGCTTAAATTCTAATGGGCTTACAAAACCAAATTAAATAAGTAGGTATTTTTGAAGACTTTTTATAAATATGTTAAATTTAACAGGTAAATCAAGTCACAGTAGCTGTGGTATCATTTTAAATTCTTGGATAAGCAAAAACTGCTTTGTATATTTTTGTAACTTATATTCAAAAAATATCCCATTTACAGTTAATTTTCGTTACAGTCGCTGTAGAATGATTTTTGCCAGAAAAATGAGTTCCACCCTATGTGTGTATTAAACCCGTAAACAAATAAAAGTCACATAACAGGCTTTGGTACAGCGTGTGGTGGTGGGATTAACTCTTGGTGTCGAAGGGTATTGGGTATATAGTATATGAGCTCATTAAACGGTTTCACAACTGGTATGCAAGGAAATCCTATCAGGTATATAACACCCAGATAGAGGAGGCACTTATTTTTATTTTTGATAAATTAAAGTTTAAATTTTATTTTAGTTAAAGTTTCAAGTGGCTCGAAATGGGTACAGTTATTGGACCAAAAAAAAACTTAAATAAAATATTCATGTCACCAGGTTATCCTCCATTGCATCGAGGCACATGTGTATTAGTTTGTTTCACTCAATGAATAGAACGTTTTGAATTCATTTTTAGATGGATCGGAGCTGGTATACGTACTTGTACCAAAAAAATATGGTTATTAGCAAAATTTTTATTGGAAAAATCTTTTTTTTTTATTTTATTACTTATTTTATTAAAAATGTGTATAAAACATTTTTTATAGAGCTAACTAAAAGGCATATTTTTTAGTTTAACACATTTTTTGTTGCTCTTTTAGTTTTTAAGATATTTGCGTTTATATTTTAAATTTAAATTGGTAATATCTCAATAACTAAAAGGACTTAGTTTTATTGGACTATTAATTTTAATTATATATCGTTTTTTTTCCTTAAATTATTAGTTTTTGAGTTATATTAAAAAACCGATTTTTCACGATTTTTAAGGTAAAAAAATGCAATTTGTACCCGCTGAGCTGAGGCAGCAGTGCGGCTTTGAATTGACTGTAGTTCATACTAATATAAAAAAAATGTTTCATGCGTATTCCTTATTGGCTTGGTTTTTGGCGGGGGCCTCCCGGACTACTGGTATAATTTGATGTGATCTTAGAGTTTTAAGTAGAAATTAATACATGATAAATAAATTGACTGACACAATAAAATGAAGTATCATGTACTAAAAGAAAATTAATTATGTTAAGATGTATGTTCAGGCAAAAAGCTAAAAAATGTGTTTAAAAATTTAGTTATTAAAAAAAACTTAGTAATAGAATTAAACCAAATTGGTTGTAATAATGGGTTAAGACAAATGTGGTTTTCTTAGATGAACGTGAAAAAAAACACGATTAAAAACTCGATAATCGAATTAATCCGAATTAAAGGGCTCAGACAAGAAATCAATTCTGACAAACTGTGTAAGTTATTAGGGAACGTTTACACGACTTTTAAAGAGTTAAATGTTCCCTTTAATTTAGAACTAACCCATGTATCTTTTTAATTTATGTACTTTATGGTAGTTTTGCACTAATAATTGTGGAGCTGTGTTCTAGTCTAGAAGCCCGAATTTCGGGCGTTTTTTGACAGTCAATAAAAAAAGAATTAATATTGTTTTTTTATCATTTAATTATTTTTATTTTAGAATTTACAAAAACAAATTTAACAAAAAAATTCACAAAGTTACACTCTTTTGAAGTAGAGGGAAAAAGAGCATGTCCTGTCTGTCTGCTATAGAGAGATATATAAATAAAATTCCTGCCAACTTTTAAGACAGTCGTTTAATTAGAACTTGAGATTTCGTGACAAACGTTTCGAGAAAAGTAGTTTCGAGAAAAACGCGTTAAAAGGTGTACCTTTCGAAATCAGCTTCATTGCGCTGAACAATAACTTTAGCTATAACTTTTAAAATAATTTGAAGAAATTAAATGAAAACTTTAACACCCTGTATTTTGGAAACGAAGGCCTTGCGGACCCATAGTATATATATATATATATATATATATATATATATATATATATATATATATATATATATATATATATATATATATATATATATATATATATATATATATATATATATATATATATATATATATATATATATATATATATATATATATATATATATATATATATATATATATATATATATATATATATAATTAATTTTACGAAAAAAGTTATTCTTCATAAAAGTTCTGCATGGTCTTAAACCTAAAACACAGCAATCAGATATTCAATTTTTCCAGGTGTATACGAGGTTTAGCAAAAAGTATGAATTTCGCCTAAGAGTAAAGTACTTTTATTTTTGATAATTTTAAAATTGTTATTAAGAAAAGTTGATCGGAACTTATATTTTTAAAAAAACTCGTATTTTAGGTTTTAGACCACCAAGCAGAACTTTTTATGAAAAATAACTTTTTTTCGCAAAATTAATAATAAAAAAGTTTTCCATATGGTTCCAACTTACTGAGACATAATGTATATATAAATATATTTCTGTTAAAAAAAAAACAGAAAACAGAAAACATGATAACTAGGTGGAGCTTTCAAAAAATGTAGTAACAAAAAACGCTCATCTTTTAATACATTTGTCTAAGGATTTTAATTAAAACACATTTGATGTTTATTCTCTTAGAAGAAAATGATAAACGGGCTTTGTTTACTCTAACCCTCCATCTCTTACTCTTTCTCGGGATTTGTATTAAAATATTCTTTCTTTTAAAATACCTCATGTTGGTCAATTATTTAATTTGTAAATTATTTTTCCTATTATTTTAATGTTATAATATAAAGTTTAAGATATAAGCTTATTAAACCAAATAAAAGATTTAAAATATAAAAAATTCTTAATAATAGAGTAAGAAGAAAAAAAAATTAATCCTAGACCACAAAACAACACTAAAAGTAGATCTCGGTTCACTATGCAACAGGCAACAAGGGGGCGATGACCGAGCATCATTACGACACACGGGGTTATTAAACAAGTGAATAACGTTACCATCAGCCCTTCTCCTTCTACCACCAGGACAGCGCCGCAGTCTGTGACAAGGATGGACGATCGACGAAGAGGAAGAATGCGACGTGTTCCAAGTTACTCAGCCAACTATGACAACGGGTTGGTATCTTTTCTAGTTTTATGTTTTATAGGGTCCTCTAAGAAAGTTCTTTCGCCTAGCATAAATTCTCGACATGCACTGTGTAACAGAATACTTGGAAGTATATGTGACAGCAAATATTTTAGTCATAAATAATGATTTTTTTGTTCATCTCCGTTTGTTATTTTAAAACCAAAACAGTTTTTTAAGCAATGATAATTTTAACTTGTTATTACTTTTAAGCGTAAATGTCCGAGCTTAATTACAACCTACAAGATATAATTCTAACTATGAAAAATAAAAAAAAGTTAATTTAAACTTCTGCTTTAATGTCCTTTTAAATTTTTCTTTTTTACAAAAGTAAAGTCTTGATTTATTTACATTTTTGTATTGCCTCCATTATATTTTTATATTATACACGTCTGGGAAACCAATTTCTTAGGTGCAGAGATTTTCAGTGCGATAAAAGGCTTGAGCGAAATAAAGACGAACAGAAAACGTGCAGCGGCTAATTCCCTTTTTACCCACCCAAGAAGAGGCAAATACCTCGGCCAGACTGCGACAACACAACACATACGACGGGCAATGTTGCCAACCAGTAAAAATAAAATTATTTATGTTGCCTTGCTCGATAAAATGATAAAAATCTATGATTAAAATAATAAAGTATCTTTAACCATGCTAACATACAAATATTTTTTACAAATTTCTTTTTGTTTAGCTAAGCTCATAACTTTTTTTTAAATGAAAAGTTTTATAAAATTTACGAGTTTTAAAACATTTCTAAAATTGCTAATAAATATTTTACGAAATGACAACACTGTCAACAATATCCTAACGAATCGTAGGTGTTGTCGACCGTTGTTGTATTGGAAGTCGAATAGGGGAAATTGTTGTCGTTCTCTTTTTATTCTGAGGTCATACGATATGTATCCTACTCTATTACATTCAAATTGCATCCTTACTTTGCCAATCCTGTATATATTTTTGCACTTTCCTCCATTAAAAAGACATAAAAGTTATATACAAAATTTTTAATCAAACGAAATAACACATCCATGTTATGTTAGTACTTAACTGCGTAGGCTGTTCCAAGATAAAAAAATAAACATTTTTGGAGGGAATACAACCAACTTTTAATATTTAAACTAAAAATGGTTATGTGGGGTATTACAAATACTTGTAGCCAAAACAAAAATCAAGAATCATATGCAACAAAAGAGCATTTTTTAAAACTCAAAAAAGTAAGCCATATTATTTTTTTTTCTTTGGACAGACCACCAAGGCTTAAAGCTTAAGTACTATGGGCGTACTAAAGGACTTAAAAATTCGAAAGTTCCGGACTGCGAATTGTGCATGCAGCACGTTACGCATTCAAGATACTCTAAGCATGATGGAGCGAGAAAAGTAGGAATATTGAGGCTTCATCAGATTGAATGGGTTTAAAAGTGGCACTTTCTGTTGGTCTGTTGGGACCTGCTAGAGAAAAATTATAATGTGTAATTTCTTCAGAGAAGAAGCTGAAAAAATACCTATAAAAATGAAAGAGGTCAACAGAGCTAGTCGATGGGCAAGAAAAGAAGTTTTATTTATTCCGAATAACTCTCTTCTTATCAATGTTCCATTAAAAAAACCTTATTTGCTTTGATTTATTTAAAAGTTATCTAAATTTTTTGTTCGAATACTTTCAGCTGCATTTTATTGTCCATGTTAATAGGTATATACTGAATGTATTTCTATTTTTTATTGGCTTTATAAGCAAGAAGAGGATACCCATTCACGCAACTCACGCTAGTTCTATGAAAGGAAAAAGTTTTCCTAAATTTGATCAAACGGACAATCAATCAAATTCTTTTAGAATATGCAGTAAATACCAAAGATATTAATGAAAATAACTGAGTGTGAAACTGTGGCAACATCAATATAAAATAATTTTAAATTAATTCATCATCCATAGTTTTTCTGACAACAGTACACTTTCCTCTAATATTATTTTTTTAAGCTACTTTGGAAAAAGCGGAGCGTAATGCAGAAATCTCGTTCACAAAATCTTTATTTAATACTGGTTTGGGGCTCCAAAATTTTTGTTTACAATTACACCTGTTGTTTAAAAAAAAGGATGCCAATATTTTTCCTTCACTAATGAATGGCCACTTATTCTTAAACAAAGAGTAATTTAAACTTGTGAGCGTCGGTAATTTCGAGAATAGCCTTAATAGCATTATACTGTTAGCCACTGCAACTTCGATAAGGTTCGGATTTCCTTGTTAAGCCAAACAGTACCTCTCCCCTTTAGTCTGTACCCCAAATCAGATCCTCTTTAAAATACTGCTTTTATGTCTAAGAAAAGAAGCCTCCCACAACTTATACTTTTCTTGGCCGCATCCAAAAAAAGGCCGTTCGCCCTATTAATGGGCCTACTGTAATAAGGAAATTTCCTTTTCTTAATCACCAACGAGCTGTAGGGGATCTGTCGCAGTTTTACAAGTATTTTTCCGGTTTCTGTTGTGAGAAATTAACAAATTTAGTTTCTTCTCTGGCTACTCTTCATAAAATATCATGAAATATCACTCTCATGCATTCCTTTACAGTACGTCTGTAAAACCCGCAAATGTTTGTTTGTTTCTTTATCTCTAGATTGTCTAGATTGTGAAACTTGCTGCATGTCTTTTTTTTAAATACTCCGACTTTTTAGGTGTCTGTTCTCAGGTAATGGTCTATTATGTGTTCATTAAGCTCAAACGCAAACTCAAACTCAAACCAGGGCTTTATTTATAAATTTCAATTAACATTTCATTTTATTTACATTTATATACATCGCTATCTCTAATTTTTTCCTTATACAGGAGTTTATAGACCAACTAGCCAGCATGGCCGGAGCTGATGTTCGCTCCTTGAGGTAAATAAAATGATTTCCGGAGTAACCATACAAACGACTAAGCAGTTTGTTGTTGCTTAAAAAGCTTGAAATTAAAAAGTTTATTAAAGTTATAATGCGTTTGTAGTATTGATTTTTTGCAGAAAAACCAAGTTATTGTCTCTTGGTGCATTCATACTTCTATGATTCCTAACATTTATACATCTTTTACACTTTATATACAATATTATACATGTTCATAAAGCAGTTTATAATAGAAAACCAAGCACTTTATAATTTTTGCTTCAAATAAATATACAAAGTGAATGTAACAATACCAATGAGTGCTGGTAAACTGGGTTCGAACAGGTAGCAGATTAGATATCTATTTTCAGACCCATTTCTTCCTGTCGGGGTTTTACAATTGGGACATATAATACTGGTTATATAGAAATAAAACTATGTACTTATTTAAATATTCATCATTTATTTTCTGTATTTTTCCGAGTTCAGTCGACTTAAATACTTACTGTAACTATGAAGTTTTGTGTTATTTTAGGTAAAAAAAAAAACAGTTATTAATAAACAACTATTGATATAGACTTCAAAGTGCTTAAAAAATGGCAAAAGTAGTGGTCTTGCACCAACAAGAAATTCAGATCGTTTGTTCTGGTTATAATAAAAATAAAATTATCCCTTATAGATCAAGAAATGTGTTGCTTTTAAGGTGCAGAGTATATTTTTTTTTCAAATGAATATTATTGAAAAATAATTCAAATCTTTTTTGACAGATTTTTTGAAAATTTGATAGCGTTGTTTATAGTTATAAGGTGCCCCAACTAGAATAAAAGGTAATTTTCAAAAACTTTTTTCTTTAACCCTCTGTATCTTGGAAACAATGCACATTAGGAGCTATCTTTATAGACACTTAGAAATCACCGCCTTAAATATAGTCGCGTCTTTTTAAAACACTCTGTATAATGTGTTATAGTTTTATTTTATTCCCCGGTTTGAATTAACAAAAAAAATTTTTACTAACGAAACAAATAAAATTGGTTCCCACCAACCCACATTTAATTTAATCGATTACTCCTAACCCTTTTAGAGTTTTTTCCTGTTTAGATACTCTAACAATCTTTTTAGAAACATTACTATACAAAATCAGTTAGTCATTTAAAACTTTTTATGCTTGCTGTGAATAGGGAAGAAAGAACGTACCAAAATAAGTCATTTGTCATTCAGGTCGTAAAAAATACAAGAAACCCTTATAAAATTTAAAATATAGTCTGGGTGCAAATGCTACTTTATCTTTCACAACATTATGTTATTTTAACCTGCGTTACTAACAATTTAAATATGATTTTTTAAGTATAGGTACAAAAAAAAAATTGAAAAAAAAATTAGGTATTGGTTTTAATTTTTTTAACCGTTTATAGTAACTAAAAACATTAACGTGTTTCGCCATTATCCGCATCATCATCCCTAACTACTTATTAATAAACAAAATTTATTGTGAAAATACACTTACATTTATTCATTTTTTAAATTATTTTTAATATCCCCCTTTTTCCATTAATCGACTTATAATTATAATATTATCTTTTAAAAAAGGATGAACACGTTCAAGTAAATAACTTTAAAAAAAATTAATGATGCTTTAATAAATGCTTATTTTTTTAAACGTTACACCAAGAGGTGGAGTTATGTCCTAAAATATACAACAATGGTTAAAAGCGCGTTGCAAAAAGTATATTTATTAGAATTAAAAAAATTGATTAAAATATAAATACTAAAAAATAATTTTTTAAACATTTTAGTTTAAGAATTGCATTTTTAAATTTAAACAACAAAATTTTAAGACAAAATTAAAATAGACCTATTACTAATTTATTTTTACCAGCAGGGCCGGATTTAACTTTTTGCCGCCCACAGGCTAATATATTTTTGCCGCCCTAATATGTCAATATTATTGGGATATCAGAACGAAAAATTTAGCAATAAGAGAAAGTTAACTCCACCAGTAATTCTTATAAAAATTTAATAAACAAATTTAAAAAGTAAATAATGCAGAAAATTAAATAACAATTTTTTAAAACAAACAAATTTCATAACATAAAAACGAAATGTAAATTAAAATGCTAAAACAAATAAGCCTTTTTTTGAATTATGTATTATTTAATTATAGGCCAAACCCTATACTAACATTTTTCTTTGAACCTTTTTTTTCTGCAAAATCATAAATTATATCATTAAAATTTAGAATTTCATTTTTTTAAAAATTAATCGTTAATTTGCCGCCCATAATATTTGCCGCCCTAGGCTTCAGCCTACTTAGCCTTTGCGTAAATCCACCCCTATTTACCAGATATTCCTGGCATATTAAATAAAATTGAACAAATAGGTAGAAAATTTAACATTTGTATCATTTTTAAAACACAAAATACTATTAGATCCTAATTAACTCACGACCCTTTTTATTTTTAAAGATAATAAATATAACTCTCAAAACAGACTATTATATCATTTATGAAATGACTTGGTATATTCTAACAAAAAATATCAAATTTTAAAAAATTTTATATTAAAATAATAACGCTTTTAATTTAAAATATTATTTAATTTTCAGTTAAATTTTTATAGAATTTTATCTTGAACTTGCAACCGAAACGTAAATAAGTAATGTGATTTTTTCAGGGGTTTTTCTTTATATTGTTTTAAGCGATCTGCCAGTCAGTTAATAGGGGTCAGTAGTTCTGAGTACACTCAGTTAAATTGCGAGCGAAAAGTAAAGAAATATTCAGTTGTTATCATAATTATTATTTTTAAAATTTTAACGTTGTTAAGTGTGTCTTTAGTTTAACTGAAATTTTCTTTTAGTAAAACCCATTTATAAATAAAAGTTTTTTTAAATTCCTAATTAATCAAATGCCACTGGCCCAACCCCCCCTCAAAATTTTGGTCCAGATACGGCCCTGAAGATAGAAATTTTTAGCGAGTACCCACCAAAGACTTTTTTTATACTAAGTTGCTAGGTGATGTAAGGTACTAATACTGAAGTAAAAAGGCTTGGGTTTATTTCTATGCAATGGACTATTTGCCTAACAAATTAAAATTAAACTTAAAATAGATTTAAATATTTTTAATAATTTCAAGATATCCCTGGAAAAAATATATTTTTTTATTTATGGATTTTTTTGCAAATTTTGGGTGATTTGAGATTTAAATAAATAAAATAAGTTATTAATAACAAAAAAAATCGAGAAATAACCCAAATAAAAAAACTATTTAAAAAAAAATCTGAATATTTTATAATGATGAATTTAATATAATATATAATATTGACATTTAATGGCGTACTACAAACACATATAAAAAGTAAGGAAACCCCTAACATTAATTTTAACTGGTTTCTCACTCTCCCTATGTGGCAGGTCAAGAACCTGTCTCGGTGAACAACCCCCTAGAAATGTTTTCGTTTTTTACGAACCTTAAATAACTTGAGACACAGGTGCATTTGTGTATTTTGTTTACACCCTCTCACGCATTGTTCAAATAAAGCAGACGTTTGCACTTTAAAGCATGTGGTGAAATTTGTTTAAGATTTAAAAAAATTTTGGAGTATTTTTTATTTACCAAGTCTCGGTAATATGAAAAAAGTATTTAAAATATAATTAATAAAAAAACAGAGTGTCTCAAAAAAATCCCCACCACTTAAGAGTAGACGCTACTACCAAAAATATGACGAAAACCACCAATGTCAAAATTTCGAAAAAATCTTCTTATAAAATTATCATATTGAATATTAAAATTTTTTTAATCTAGTCATTCTTGATAAAGACAGAATAGTAAATTTCGAATGTCAAAGTCAATCCTAGATCCCCGAATCTCAGCCCAATAGACCTTTGGTTTTGGGGTTATCTGAAAAATACGGTTTACCATGTCCTACCCAACAGGGAAGATGATGTTATTGTTCGCATTCATGGAGCTTTAGCACCAATTAAAAACGAAACAATAAGCCGTGTAGAAAACAATTTTATTCGCCGTTTGCACGCATACATTGAACAAAATGGTAAACATTTCGAACACTTGTCTTTGTAAATTTAAATGTTTGTTTTATTATGTGTTTAGTTAATAACTGATTTAAATTTAAACGTTTGATTTAATTTTCGAAAATAGCTTCATTTCATTCTTTAAAATGGCCATAATTTTATAATGAGACATTTTTCAAAATTTTGTCTTTTTTTTGTCGTAGAGTCTACCCCCCAAAATGGTGGGGATTTTTTTTTGGATATCCTGTATATATATTTATTTGATACACTTACACATGTAGGTATGTATTGAAATAGGAATTTCTATTAATAGATATAACATAACATTATAGTTGCCAACTAAAAGTTACTTTTCTTAAATTAGAGCAACAAGTGGAAGACTTTTTGTAAAAAACTAAAAGTTGCTCTTCTCACCTTTAGAGAAACAAGTGAAAAACTTGTTGCCAAAGAATTGGCGCGAAAGGTTCAGGTAGGTTCTCCACGAGTTTTTTTTTTATCTTGGGACAGTCCACGAAGGCTGATGCCTAAGTACTAACGTACCGTGGGAGTCTTCAGTGTGGTGAGAGGGAGTTTGTTCACACGGGACTTAAATTTTTGGAGATTGGGAGGAGAAGGAAAAACTTCTGCGGGCAGCAGGTTCCATAGTCTTGACACTCTAGGGATGAAGGAACGAAGAAAGCGGGAAGTTCGGGGCCTCTCTAACTGAACTGTAAAAGGATGCATAAAAGTTGCACTACGTGTTGTTCTGTTGGGAGCTGCCAGAGAAGGAATTATACTGGCCAACTCCTCTGAGCAAAAGCCGTGAAAATACCTATAGAAGAGCGACAGATCCCCTACAGCTCGACGGTGGGCAAGAAAAGGAAGCCTTTCTGTGAGCGTTGGATCATTAATAAGACGAACGGCTCTTCTTTAAATGGAGTCCAGAATCCTAAATGTTGTAGGGGACGCCATTCCCCAGACATGAGAACAATATTCTAAAGAGGGTCTGATTTGGGATACTTACAGAGTGTACAAATTGGAAAAAGAGAAATATTTTCTGGCTCGGAAGAGAAATCCAATCTTTTTTGAAGCTGCCGAAGCTATGGGTAAAATGTGTTTGTGCCAGTTGAGGTTATTCTCAAAAGTAACGCCGACAAGATTAAACGACTCTTTGTTCTGCAGAACTTGGCCGCTCATATGTAAGGGATGAGCATTTGCAGACTTTTTTCGCGACAGGGAACATGACTGTGTTTTCGAGGCATTAAACTGAACAAGATTTTTGGTGCCCCAATCCAAGATAAGTTTGAGGTCTTGCGAAAGAGATATCTGCATTGACCTGCGCTTGTTTTCGAAATCAGGATTACACGGTGGCTTAAGACATTGAATACTAGAGTGGAGGGTACTATCGTCAGCAAAACTATGAATGGGATTGATTGTGGAAGAGAGAAGATCGTTAATGTGTAGAAGAAACAGCGTGGGTGCCAGCACTGAGCACTGGGGCACCCCAGCATTAATTTGGTAGAAGCTGGAGGAATGACCATCTACACTAACTGATACACGTCGATTAGAAAGGAAACTGGAAAGCCAAGAGCAAAGCTTAGGTGGAAGACCGTAAGAAGGAAGTTTGTTAAGAAGCCCATCATGCCAGACCTGACCGAAAGCTTTTTAGTTTTCTACAAGTTGCTTGCCCAAAGCGCGCAGCAACAAATCTTCCACTTTTAGTTGTCAACTTTCTTTGATCTCTACCGACACTCCGCGGGAAACTAAAATTAAGTGGAAGATTTTTCTCTCCGCAAGTGGAAGACAGAAAAAGTTGCTGTATTTTGTAAAAAAAGCAACAAATTGCCTCAACTTGTAGAAAACTTAGTTGAAAACTTTGGTGTAAAAGCGACGACACTCCGGGGGAAAACAAAATTTAGTGGAAGATTTGTCTCTCCACAAGTGGAAGACAGAAAAAGTTGCTGTATTTTGTAAAAAAAGCAACAAATTGCCGTAACTTGTGGAAAACTTAGTGGAAGACTTTGGTGTAAACGCGGCTTTAGGATATCCATATATTCGAATCATTATTGATTTTTTGGTAAATCATTTTATCGTTTATATAGATTGCTTCCTATTTTTTTTTTATTGTTGGACAGTCCACGTAAGCTAAAGGCCTAAATACTAACGTATCGGGGAAGGAAAAACTTTTGCAGTCTGGCCATATACAGGGTAAGTCAATGGAAATAAAACAGTGTCGATTTAACACAGCTGCTGTTAAATGTTAATTGGGATGAGAAATTATGTGAGACCGTTCACTTATTTTTTAACGACTTTTAATTTTAATAATTTGGGCCTGTAATTATCCAGAAAAGGCATTATAAAAATAGTCCTATCTTAAAAAGGGATAAATTACAAGTTTCTAATTTCATTACATTTTCAATATGCATTTGATACATTTCGGCTTTATTATGTAGTTTTTTATTATCGTTTATTCTCGTCTTTGCCTTTACTAAGCAGAATCTACAATTTTTTTAGCATAAAATAAAAAATGAATTATTGTAGAATTTGAAGTAGAATCTGCTTTATAATTTTGAACTTTTTGCTACATAAAGTTAAATGCAAATTTTTATATCTGGTTTAAAATGGAAAATACTATTTTGTCAATATCGTACTGTATTAAGCTACAAGTTCAAACTTAAACACTTGGTTTTCTTTTCTTCGAATAAGATGGTTTATGCTACTTCAAAGAGACGATGGTTAATTCTACTACAGAAAGAGTTTCAATAATCAAATTATATTATAAAAACAGACAATGTGCTCATATTGTATCCCAATTATTTAACAAACTAAGCCCAGCATGTAAACAAACCGAAAATATGTGGTTGCAAATCGAATAGTGCGAAAGGAAGCAATAGAAATCGCTGTTTTAGGCCACGTCAATATTGATCCTATTTTAATTACCCGGCAGTTGGAGACAGTTTCTGGCACAAGGCGTACTAGTGTCAGAAAAATTTTAAAACGTCTTAAATTTCATCCTTATGAAATACATTTTGTACAAGAATAAAACAAAGATAACTTTGATCGACGTTTGGAATTTTGCGATATAGTTTTTAGAAAGTTTACACACAAAATCCTGAAACATCAGATGTATGGGGGGAAGTGTATGGCAACTGCATAATTGGTACTTTTTTCTACCAAGAAATCTCACAGGTCAAACGTACTTGTAACTCTTAGAAGATACTGTTTATACCGCATTGAGTGAAATTGTTAAACAAAATAACCATCATAATGCAAATTAATTAAATTTTTAACTAGATGGAGCTCCTCCACATTTTACCCTAGCTGTTTGTCAATATTCGAAAGAAACATTTCCTGGTAGGTGAATTGGGCAAAGAGCTGGAACTGAGTGGCCTGCAAGGTCCCTAGATTTGAATCCGCTAGAGGTTTTTTATGGGCCATCTTAAGAATAAAATTTACAGTAACTTAGCCGGATTACCTTATTGACAAATGACTGAATGTGAGTCAATTTAAACACAATCATTACTACTGTATAAAAACTGGAGGCCAACATTTTGAACACCTGCAGTATTAGGTAAGTTATTTTAAACATGCGAGATCAAAAATTTAAACTGTACGCATCTAGTTTTACTCAAGGATTTTTAAAACAAACGTGTAAAATTACTAAAACAACCATAATTATCGATTTTAAGAAACCTCGTTGTTAATATGCATATTCTGACCCAAATTTGCGAAACTTGGCCGCTTATAAGTTCAGGGTGAATATTGGTAGCCTCTTTTCGCCACAGCACACATGATCGTGTATTTTATATATACACATAATTTTAACAAGTACACAACAAAAAATTATTTCCTTAATGACACTTTCTAGCTGAGTACTTACACAGGGGTAAATTTTTACCCTTATGCTAATTTTAAAATACGTTCAACACCTCACAGGGTGGCACCTATAATCAAGAGAAAACATGTTACAAATTTCTGTCAGTGTAAACACATAAATATCCTTGTAACTATATTTTACCACTGAAACAAATCCTGGGGGTAGCGCCCTTGTTATTCTTTTAAGCATCTGGCATACATGACTTATCTTTCTTATTTTCTAAGGTTATTGCCCCTTTTATCAAATTTTATTGGTATCTTCAACGCGCTCATGTAAATGAAAATATATATTTCAAGCATGTTTATGAACCTCCATTCTTCTTAGTTTAATTTAGTGTGGCATACTCTTAATTAGATGATTTCTTGATGTAATTATTGTTGGTATTTATTTCATACAAATATATTTAAGTAGTGGGTTAATAGTACATTATATGCTTGAGCTTTACAGTATGTAGTTTTAACAGTTGTTGCATTGTCGCGGAACACGTAAAACTATTTTGCTTTTCGTTATTGGAGCACATTTGCTGCATTGTTTTTTGAAAAAATATAACTTTTGTTTTTTTTTTGTGGTTTGGTAGGTATTCCTAGATCATAAAACACTTTTTTTGAATAATATCTGTATGCCTGTCTGTCCTATTCGCCTAAAAAGTGTTTGACCCTATGCTAAATTTCTCTCAAATTGTATGGGTACCGACTCTGAAAGCATTTGATCGTGAATTCCATATCAAATCTGACTAAGTACTCACACTTAACACCGTTTGACCCCAACGAATTTACCTTCCGTCCCTAAATCAACCCTGGGAGGGGGGAACAACCCCAGTCCGTACCAAAAGCCTGCCATATGTTCCTGCTTACGGATTCTAAATTAGGGTGATCGTAAATTGCATTCCACAGCCCCCTGAGCGGTTGCTACTCAGTCCTTCGAATGCCTCCTCACTAGCTCCACCCCACTCCAGCTCGTACTACAGCTGCTATATCTAGTTTGATTCGTTTTGAACAGTTGACGTTCTTCGCAAAAAGTTAAGAATGATGTACATGTTGTCGATGTCGAGAAAAACCTAGATACCAAAGTATGGATGCGATATGTGCTAAAGTTTCTAAAGTGCTTGCTTCTCTTTGCAGCAATAGTAATTTTTCAACTTCGTCATTTTCTTGTTGATTATTTTCTTCATTGAGGCGATCCATACTTTTTAAAGGATATTGACTAGTAATGCTCAGGGGGCTGTGAAATGTAATTTACGATTACCCTGATGAAGAACTCGTAAGCAGAAACATATGACAGGCTTTGGTACGGACTTGGGTATTTCCCCCCCAGGGTTGGTGTAAGGGGTGAAAGGTTCATTCGTCGAGGTCGAATGATATGTGGTCATTTAGTCAGCTTTGATATGGAACTCATGATTAAATGCTTTCAAAATGGGTAAACAGGAAAAGATCACATTGCGAGCTATGAGAAGTGGGGTGCGGGTGGATTCTGCTGCTTCGAAAATGGCAAGACTAAGCCTAGCTACTGTGTAAGGGCTGTGGGTTTGACAACAGTTGTAAAATATTTCCGGAAGGAAATTCATAAGAATATGTCAAATGCCGCTCCCTGACCTTTAGAGAGAGTTTTGAAGGTGTTGGGGCGGGTTTCGGGCTTCGTGCCCATTGAGACTTTTGATCAGCATAACAAGAGCTATCAAAATACGACGTTTTATGAAAATTGACCGGTGTTCAATTATGTTTTGTGGGGGTTCTTTAACCCAATTTTAGAACAAAATTAGCTGCAAGTATTTTTAAGTTCTAGCCGATATCGATTTTTTATATATAACGGCAACAGATAGTCAGCAAACCAACGGACGGATGAAAATTAAAAGCAATATTTTTCGCAATACAGAAAAGCTAAAATCTGAGTATCTGCATAAACTTCGAGTTGTGATTTTTTTTGCCATTACACTTCCCTTTTAGCGAGGAAGTCAGAGCCGTCCCAGAAGAAATAACCTTAAACTATTTTTTTTTAATTAATTTTGCTCAACCGAGGCATCCAACCAACATCAATAAAAATATCTTAAAATACTAGGCCTTTGCCGCATTGCCACTCTACTTCCTGTGACATTAGCAATATTAAGCAAATCTGTGCACAGTCAGTAACTGGATGGGTGACCGCCTGTGAACACCAAGTGCCGTTAAACTCTAGGTCTTGCCTGGATGACATTACCTAGACGTTCGTAGTGGCATTACTGCGTTGTCCAAAAAGGTGTTGTAAAATGAAATATCTGCATGTTTCTGTTCTTGGACAAGATTGACTAAAAAAAATTATTTAAATATTTGAAGGTACCCAAGGTACTTTATACCTTTGGAGGCTGTCATAAAGATAAAAAATTATATTTTACTGTTTTTTTGAAGTATAGACCTGATAGACTGGGGCAAAATTGACCACCTCATAGCGTAAATGCAATCAACTTCCAGTGGCAAAGGTTAGGAGTACACAAGGTAGACACTGTCTACCCAAATAATTAGCATTTTGTTTTATTAAAATAGATTAAATTAAAAATTTAGTCGACAACGTATGAGAAACAAACATACAGTGACTGTACTCCACATTGGACAAACTTGAATCTGCCTACCCGGTACTGAAGCACGCCCCTTTTTACGACCACGCCCGAGTCCCGACAGCCGGCGACTGGTTGCAAAATCGTTCCACAGTTGAACTCATTTCAGCCAGATTGTGGGAAAAAAGTACTCCCTCCAGTCCCTCCTAATCGGGACACCGAAAGAAGCCGAGCGATGCCCAAGTCTCCCCCCAGATTAAGAAGAATTTTTCTCCCACCCCGAACGTTAGCAAGCGTTTTGTGCGTTACACCTCCGCGTCGCTTGGTAGGAGAAAACTTCTCCTATCAAGAGAAGACTTCGGCATCGCTCGGCTCCATTCGGTGTCCCGATCACATTATGTGCGTCGCTGGAGGGAGCACTTTTTTCCTACGATCTGGCTGCACTGATTTAACTAGACAAATATGAATTATTGCAGCCAGATCGTGGAAAAAAAGTGCTCCCTCCAGCGACGCACACAATGTGATTGGAACACTAAAAGGAGCCGAGCGATGCCGAAGTCTTCCTCAGATTAAGTAGAAGTTTTTTGCTACCAAGTGACGCGGAGTGGTAATGCACACAACGCTTGCTTATGTCCGGGACGGGAGAAAACTTCTCGTTAATTTGGGGGGAGACTTCGGCATCGCCCGGCTTCTTTCGGTGTCCCGATTAGGAAGGACCGGAGGGAATATTTTTTTCCCACAATCTGGTTTAATATTAACGAAATAAAAGAACAAAATGATTATCTTGCAAATGTAAAAAATAGAAAAATCGATTTATTGTATAAAAAAGCTTATTAAAATTACTACAGATTACTTATGTTTTTATTTAATTTCTTTCTCATATCCTGTATATTAAGTAGTTTATTATATATTTGATCTTTTTTTTTTATTTTCCGGTATTTCATATAAAATAATTATTGTTATGATGAAAATTATAACTGAAAATAAAATATTAAAAAATATTAGGTTTTTTCAGTACTGTGAAGCCGAATTATAATTTACAGTAATAAATAAAAAATATAAATTATTCTTATGAAAATTAAAAATTGTCTACCCAAAACTTTCTATCACGCTTCGCCACTGCCAACTTCTAAAACTTTGTGTACGTAAATAAATGTAAAGTGGGCATTTGATGTTTTTTTTAATTTAAAATCTGTATTATTTACTGATAAATTAATTTGATCTACATTATTATCTATAGTTCACTAAAATCTTGTGGATCATAATCAAGATTGCTCAAATCTCCAAAACCATTTTTCATTGTGTTTATATATTATTATAATATCATAAAAGAAAAAAAATTTGCTGGCAAAATTTTCAAATGAAATAAAAGTCTGTTGGTTGTCAATTTTACAAATGTCGAAAATGTCATGAGCAAAATTGCCTGAAAGCAACAAACTTGAATTAAACCAGAAGAAAATTTTGCCTAAAAAATTTTCTCTCGAATGATATTCGACATGACTATTTCACGAGAGAGCAAAGTCCTATTATAAACATTAAAACATTTAATAAATAGAATCAAAACAAAGCTATTAATTTTTTTATTATTTGTCACTGACATTGATTGGCTACCTGGTACAGAAAAAATTTATGGCTGTAGTTTTTTCATTTTGGTTTTGTCAGGGTTGATCCTGGTAAAAATTTTGCCAGTGGAAAGCAGGCTGTTTCTATAGTATTTTGCCGATATAAAACGCACGAGTGAAATAGTCAACACAAAAAACTAATTAAACGCTAAACCTGAAACCAATTAACTGGTAGAATGCCAATTTTTTTGACAAGTATCATTGTGGAGTAATGCAATGTAAGGGTGGAAAATGCTAACAAATCTGCTCGAGTAAAATAGGAAGAGGTCATTGGCTTCTATTCTTTTAAGCCAGACGTGACCTTCAAAACTCTGGTACAAAATTTAAAAGTGATACAAAAACCAAGTAATAAGAATATAATAGATAGTTATTTGTTCTACAAGGAATGTAAGTGATACTTAACGGTCGAGGACGTCGTTTGCAACAGAGCGTTAGCGAGGGCTGACAAAATAGTCCATGTCTGCTTAACTAAACTATGTCCTAAGTTGTATATTCCACTCTTACTTATTTATTTTTATAAAACATATGTATTTTAAAGTCATTTACTTAACTTTAAAACATTTTTTAATGTAAAGTTGCCTTTAACGTTGCTTACTTGTAATTCATTTGTGTTATTTTTATTAAAGAAACTTAAATTTATCAAAACTAAGTTTGGAATTTTGATTTATGGAATATTTGGCTTAAATCATTTTACAAAAGCTTTTCTGTTATCCAATATTAAAATTAAGGTGTAGAAATAGACCATTAAAAACGCGGCTCCTGGGTGCCCAAATTTGTTCCAAGTGAAGACTACCTTCAGAGTATGTTTTTTGGATCGCTGCTTCCAAATTTCGGTGTTCCGCAGCTCGGAAACTCTGGCATCACCTCTAAAAATGCAACAAACACCATTTTTAAGGTTTTTTTAACGAAAATCTTATAAAAACTTATAAAAATGCTCTTTAGGCACCTGGAAAATACTCTAAGGGTACGTTTTTTGGGTGGCTGATGCCGAATTTTAGGGTTTTAAAACCCCCGGCGTCACCCCTAAAAGAGCAAAAAACCCTCTTTAGGGTTTTTTAAGAATAATCTTATGAAAAATTTACAGAAATTATTTAATATTAATAAAAAAATATATATTTCATGGCATTATAAAAATTTGAGACCTAATTAAATTTTAGGGTAATTTATTGGGAGTGAAATATCCCCAATCATCCCTTAAATATCGTACAATTAAAAAAAGGGCAAACATTTTTTTTTTTGCTTTTGCCATTAATTTTGGATAATGAGCCATTTTACGATCAAAAAAAATATTTCCCTTTCCTAAGGGATTATAAGTACCCCTCGCTGGCTTTTTATTCGAAAAATATACTTATTTTACAATAAATTAGATATTTTTTTAACTCTCAAGAGAGTTTTACGGATTCGTTTTAGTTGTTAATGGGATGATTTTTTTTAAACGAAAAAAGGATTTTTATTCAGAATCTAAGGCAAAATGTAAGAAATTAATTTCTTTTGCGCACTTTTTATTTTATCATGTTTTAGGGGTAGCTTTTTGCATTAAAAGGATAAAAAAGTCTGGTGATACTTTTTGTAAGCAAATTTTATGGTATAATAAAAAAAATACACATAAAATTTTTTTAAACTCATTGTTTAACTTTTAATTCGGATTGGATATTTTCTAAGCCCCCAGGAGGGGTGCGAGGGGTACTAGGGAAGGGAATTTTTTTGGTTGTGGAATGGCTATTTATCCAAAATTTTGAACAAAAAAAACAATATTTTTTTGGTTGCTTTTTTTAAATCACGATATATTTAGGGAAAAAATTGGAAGCCCCGTTTCACTCCCTAAAATTTTTAAAAATTTTAAATTTTAAAGGTCAAATTAATATAATGTTATAAAAACTGAAAAACTTTTATTAATATTAAATAGTTTCTATACATTTTTCATAAGATTATTCTTAAACACCTCTAAAAAGGGTGTTTTTGGCGTTTTTAGGGGTGTTTTAGGGATTCAAGTATTTCGGGGACCCCCCAATTCGAAATTAGTGACCCAAAAACGCACCTTGAAAGTATTTTTTTAGGTGCCTAACGAGCATTTTCATAAGTTTTTTTAAGATTTTAGTTAAAAACCCCTAAAAAGGGTGTTTTTTGTATTTTTTAGGATGATGCCAGAATTTTCGAGCTGAGGGACCCCGAAATTAGGAATCAGCGACCCAAAAAACGTACCCTGAAGGTAGTCTCCACTTGCAGCAAAATTGGGTACCCAGGACCCGCTATTCGAATGGATTAAAATGCTGCGACACTAAAACTAATCTTCAAACAGTGATTTGCTCAAGAAAGGTCTTCAAGGCAGTCACAACTTTGTGATACGAATTTTGCATACATAAATAAATAATCTTTATTCCTTAATGCAGCGTTAAATTTGCACAGTAATAAAAAAGTGATTATATAAACCGAACAATCGTTTTATTTTGCTAGGTTAAAATATAAGTTTTAAAAAAGGTAAAGTTTTAAACTGCTTTTCTATGATTTTTCAAAAACCATCTACTTATCCTTTATACAAAGAAAATTTAGAAATATGCGTCCAGTTATAGAATGTAATTACCTTATTTAATTTTCTCTTTTTACTCTATAAGAAGAGGGAACTTTAAGAATAAATAATAATTACAAAATTGTATTTAGATAATTTTATTTTAATTTTAACGGAAAATGAAAATACACTTTGTACTAAAATTCCATGTTTTGACTTATAAAAAAATATTTATTTCTTATGCATTTGTTTCGCTAACACGGTAGCTTTTCAAGACTACAAAATTTCAAATATTTCTTTAAAGACTAGGTTTTTACATATTATGGTTTATCAGTTCTTGTTTAAAAGGTAAATAACATTTTTAAATTTTATGGTCTAATTATAGTAATAAAGATTTTACAGTTATTAAAATTAAATAATTGAAGTGTTATAACATTTACTTACCAATATATATTTATAAGTTTAAAGTTGTTTTTAGTTTCTTTAGAATACTAGGTAAATCAGGTTGATAGCTTTTGTACAGTTTTTGTTTAGGACTTTTGTTATTATCTGTGAGTGTGTGTTATTGAGCAATTTGTTTTAATTATATTAAGTTCTTTCTGAAAATTAATTTCGTTTAAAAGGGACTGATATTAATCAATGTATCATACTGTGAAAAGCACTGGAAATTTGTGTTGTATAGGATGACAAGAAGAATTATTTATAATTGTGTCCACGTATGGTGAAACATGAAAGATTGAAAAAACTATGTTTGTGTTTCAGTGTTATTAAATCTAGAAGTTGATGAGAATTGCACTCTTGTTTTTTCAGTCCCGTAAATTTTATGTGGATTATATATTATTAATGAAATCAAGAATTGTGTAATTGTCTTTCTGTACCCGTGTAGCAAGCCAAAATATCGTCTACATACCTGTACCAATAAAATAAATTGTTTAAAAACGGGATGATTGTATTCTATTTTCCAAAGAGTCACATAAAGTGCTGAGACAGTAAAGGACTAAGTGGGTTTACCCATAATTAGTCCTTCTTTACTCTGGAATAAATGTTCCCATTAGTTAAAACGGTTTTGCCCATTCTAAACAAATATTGAGGATTCAAAATTTCTTGTTTCTGACTTCAACATTTATACTTGCAGATAAAGTTTTCAACTAAGGAGATTGTATTACTTATGGGTATACTTTGGGAGATAAAATTACTAACATCAAATGATATTAATTTAGCGTTGACTGGAAGTGAAATATTTTCAATTTTTTTAATTAAATCCTATTAGTTTTAATTTGAAATTTTACAAGAAAAATTTGTATATTTGGTAATTATGTCAATTAGCTTTTGAGAGTTTATAAGAAGGTGCAGAACAAAAGAAACTACTGGTCTTATTGGGTAACCTATTTGTGAAGTTTAATTAATGAGTATAAATGAAATTGATGTGATGGATTCATTAAAGAGTTAGTCTACTGATATCCACTTTCATTAAGCAAACTTTTACTTTTGTATAACCATTTTAGCTTTGTTTTTTGAAACACCTCTGTTGGGTTTCTCTTCAAATTATGTACTTACTAGGGTTAAGAATTCGAGGTTTTGTTGATAGCTGCGGTTAAAAGATATGGTTATGCAAAGTCAAAAGTTATTCTTCAAGCTGATCTCAATCGAACCTTTTAGTCCACTGCCACCTGTCGTGATAGGTGCCAACACCTTCTTCAAACTCTCCAAAAAATAGTATGATATGTCTGCTCTTAGAAATTTCAAATTAAAGCAATTAATAAAATTGTCGCTTCAATCAACATCATTTGATGTTGAACATTCACAGTATGCCAAAAAGTGATCGTCTCCTGGTGAAAACTTCTCCTGCAGTATTGACTGAGGCCTGGATGCTGTTTGAGGCAAACACTGGTCCAATGGAGTGACCTTCCAGCAGAAAAAGGACAGTATGGAAGTATTAGAGTCTTTGCTGTCTGAAAATGGATAACTGGAGATAACGGTCATCCGTTTTTAAACGATTTGTTGTTGTTTTTGGGTAATGTACGATGACATACGAGTGAAAGACAGTGGTCGATTCAATAATATAAATCTTACAGTTACGACTGAAAGAACGAAGAAGGTATCATCGTGGTTAAGCGTAACACGAAAAACAATCAAACTTCAGTCTTTCGACGCAGTGCAAATGTTCGATCTGGTACGGCACGATATCGTCGCTTTAAACAATGACTTTTTCAGAAGAGCAATATAATTAGGCAGTGGCACATGTGATTTGCACCTCACGAATATGGCAAAATCTAAATAACAACCTGTTACAATAAAGAAACTAAAAAACAACTTTAAACTGCCAACCGATTTAAATGCTGAATGTAAATTCCTTAAACTATTCAGAAAACTATGAAATTCACTAATGAAAACAACAATCTAATTCAGATGGCTGCCGGGAGGACTATAGATTAACGATGTGGTAAAATAAAGTGAAGCTCGAAAGAATTTGATGCACCTGAGTTATCGCAAAGAAAGTGATATCGTTAGTGGAACGAATGCACCTCGGAATGTCATGCAGGTGAACTGAATAAATACCGATATCCCATTCAGTGGGCCCAGAAATGTGTTATGTACTTCAGAAATTGACTGACGTAACAACCGTCTTCGATTAGACAATGTTGTATTATTCAAGAACTGATAGGTACTAATGTATGCCTGGTGTAGAGTATTTGAAATTTTGGATTGGTCAACTGAAAGCCTGCCAGCAGCTAATCTGGGGCATGAGATATGGTGGAGTACAGGCCTGAGGCATTTTCATTTTCCGTTAAAAATAATGGGTCACCGGTATCGGCAGAGTCAGTCCAATTTATTTTTATCTATTGCTCAACTTTGGAAAAACCCAAAAATAGCCATTGGGAATAATGTTATTTTCTCCTATAGTCCGAGCAGACCATTTGCTCTAATTTTCAAAATTCATGATGACTTGAAGAACTGAAAGTGGTGGGAAAAGTCCAAGGATCAAAATCCATATCTGTGCCGAAGGCTGCCTTTATGATTGGTTGTAAACCATTTGAGGTGGATTTTTTTAATATTTTGATCACAGAAGTCGCTAGAAAATGACTTCTAAGCAAAAATGCCTATGCATTTATTTTGTAAAATGCATACTTTTTCAAGTTATTTACGTCAGTAGAATTTTTCGTCGATAAAATCAACGTTTGTAATCAATTATTTTGCAAATAACTCAAATAATCACATTTATCAAAAAAAAAACTGTAGATAACAAAATTGTAGCTTTCAAAAAACAAATAAAATGTTCATTTGGAATTGCTGTAGGACCAATTCAAACCAAGTTGTGGTTTGTTAAAGGTTAGTTATTAAATGAGCACGATTTCAGTTTGACAAATAACAAAATCTGAATTTTTAAGGAACACTAATAATAACTTTTTTGAAGCATTTGCAAAGCCTTTTAAAAAAAAAAAAGTATGTGTCATAAAAGTTGAGTGAGTTATGATTAAAATAAAGTTAGACCAAAATTCTTTGAGTGCAAAAATCTTCGAAAACAACCCCCTAATAACCACCCTAATTAAAATGATTCGCAGCCCTTTTTCAATTCTCTTAATTTTGAAAAAAATGGAGACGCAAGTAAAAATAAAATTTCGAAATTTTAATAAAAAATTCACTTTTCTTGAAAATAACTCGAAAACTAAGGGGGATGCGTAAAAATTACTAAGGTATTAAATTGTACCTTTTTGAATTACAAATATTCTTTTTTTTTCATTTACTGTAAGACGGAAATTAAGTGAGATACCATCTCCGTTTGCAGGTTACTTTAGCCCTGGTAACTTTAGCAAATCGGAAAAAGATTGAACTTCCTGCCACACCTCAACTCCAGCTGGAGCAGGCGTTTAGTGCCAGCCCAAAATGATAGATGGCTGTATACGCGCATCGTAGTGCTGGTTTGGTTAGTTTTCACGTATTCTGCTCTTCTCTTGAACTTGTTGACAGTAAAAACACGCGTATTTGTATGTTTGCAAACTGTGGTAGGAGTTCTGTCTTTTTGTTGAAAGTACCACAATCCTGCTTGTCCTTTGTTCTGAGTAGAAATGTGTTTAGGAGTATGTCATTTGTAAATTGAAAAGGTTTTACATAATTTTTAGTGCAAAATTTAGAAAACGAAATGTCGGTATACTTTGGCCCTTGCTTTCCAGTTAAGATTGGCCTTGACCAAAGTATCCCTATGACTTGGTTTTAGTAAACATTGAAAAATTCAGTCAGTTCTAATGCCGCAGGCACATGAACAAAGTTCAGCATTTGTGATGCCATCAAATTATAGCAGAAAACTGGCAGTCTCGTCCCGGTATGTTGACTACAGCAAAGAAGAGCAGTTGGAAGAATGTCTAGCAGCTGTAAAATCAAAAAGTACTCCAACAGCAACTGAGAGATGCAAAAAATGGCAAAGTCCCTCGCAAGTACCATAAAACAAATTGGCGAAGAAACATGGCAACAACCTGGTAAGACAATGGTTTTCTCGGAGCAGGAAGAAGCAGCGTTCATTGCTCATATAACGGCACTTTCAGGTATGGCTTTCCATTAACCGATTTTGATCTTAAAATGGTTGTGGGATTATCTCGCGTCACAAGGAAGAGATTATACAAACAGTTTAAAAACAACATTCCAGGAAGATTAACAGATGTTTCCTTAGGAGCATAAAGTTCTATCTCGGCGACTGGCAAACAATATTAAAGAGTTAGAGCTCAGGTATCAGAAGACATATATAAGACTTTATTGAAAATGTTGCCCAAAGAAGTGGAAAACGTTCCTCAGATATTTACTTTGTTGGCTTGAATCTCTGCGACGATCTGGAAGAAAGACTGTTATTTGTAGACGAGGGGAACCAAATGTACCGGAGACCATAGTTAACATAACAAGAGTTAGTTTTTCTGTTATGTTTTTGGGTAATGCTGCAGGAGAAGCTATTCCTTTGGGTATAAATCAGAACACCTGTGGTCCACTTGGATGAAATGGTCTGAAGGTGCCCGTTAATGGGACAAAAGCAGTTGGATTGATGCCATGACTTGAAGACTGAACTACAAATTAATATCTTCCAATTCTTATAAGAAAAAAGTGGCCGAAAATGTCAGGCTCGGAGTTTCCAACCTTACATCACATATCAACGAAAAGGTTTTATCAGAATGTGAGAAGCAGGGAACATACTTTGTATGCTTGCCTCTAATTCAACGCACATCCTTCAGCCTCTCGACAAACGTTGCTTACTTTCAGCCACTAAAAATGTAAGTGGAAGCAAACATTACTAGGTGGAAGAGCAGCCAAATTCGAGAGAAACTACAACAACACCTAAAGAACAATTTCCGTCTCTATTTAGAAAACAGCTCAATGCTCTGACTGAAACAAAACAAAAACACTATTATGGATTTAAAGACAGGGATATTTCCATCAGCTATAGAGAAGAACCATTAGCTAGGTTGCCAAAAACAAATTACATTATAAATATTGAACTTATTGCGGTATCTTTTTGTGTAAAAAAGTTACAACACCTCGAAACGAAACCTGTCAAAAAGAAAAAAAAGATTACTTGAAAAGCTGAATGCTATATGAAATATATTGTGCTTCTGATCTTTTGAAATAAGGACCTTCAGTTTAACAAGCTAAATGAAATCAAAATTTTTAAAAAACGTTCACAGCGCTCCATTTCTTCATCAACAAGTTGCAGTAACTCGGAAATAAGTATTGCTTCTTCCACTGAGGACCACATCATCTCAGAATCAGAAGACGACTGTATTCCATTAGCAATGCTGGTGAATAAGAACTATGATAATGCTGGACAAGACATTCCTCAGGAGATATTGCCGCACTCCAAACTTGCAAATAACGTCAAAGGAAAACAAAAATCACTTGTTCATGAAAATGATGAACTGATTCAAACCGAGCTTGTAAACAGTATCGGAGAAAAGCGCGACTTACCGGTTCTTCACGTCGTAGAGTTGCCCCAAACTGAGGTCGATAAAAACAAACAAGGTGGCCAAGATTCAAATTCTGTTCAGAGGGAAGAAATAACACAGTTCAAGGCTCCAAAAAGTATTAGAAAAGACTTACCCTCTAAAGAAGATGTTAAACCAGTTGGAATCGATAAAGGTGTTTTCCTTCTTGCTCCTTCACTCATAAATATTGTTGCTGGCGATCATGTTTTGGTGACTTGGGAATCACGTAACCTCCTGGCAGGGTTGTTTCAACTACAAAAAGGCGCTGTTGTGACCTGCATGGAAACAAAGAGAAAAAACTACTGGCATTGGCCGTGATGGAATGAAACTTAAGTTCTATATTGGAAAAATATAATTCGTAGAGATTGAAGTCCCTAGATGTATAAAGTTGTTTTTCTGTTCAGAAGTGTGGTTGATGAGCATTGTTGGGTGCGTCATTTATTTAGTTACTAGAATTTTTTTTTAAAATGCTTCTAATTTAGGAAATAAAATTAAGAATAGTTAATTTGTTTGTGGCACACTCTAGTTTATACCTATATATTGTTGCTTAACTAAGAATTAAAGTAAAGTTCATTTCGTTTCGTACCTCTCGTTTTGTACACATTATGCTGTAACTAATAATTCAAATTTATTTGATTTTGCCTAGTTCCATTAAATAAATTTTATTTTGAAAAATCTATTTTTTTATCTATCATATAGGTTTCATTGGCCCATGCTTCTTAAGATCGAACACGTTTTACATGAAAAACATGCAGGCCAAGTAACCCCTCTCTTCGAGCTATCATTGGCCCAAAATTTGGAAAAAAATATTACTTAAGCACAATCTTGCTTCAACTTGCGCATTGTAACTTGTTAAATACACCTCTAAGTTAATACCAAAATCATTCTAATTGCTGACATATTGTTATAAAGAAATCACATTGTAATCATGAAAAATATCTTCAAATTTTGGCCAAAGTAACACAGCAACAGTATAAAAATTTAAAAACGCGTGTTATAGACAGCCAAAACTAAACCCTTTAAAAAAAATAAGGGGTTTAAACAGTTTAAATAAAAGGACCTTAAAACTTGAAAAAACCAACACAAAAATTTTTTTTTAAAGAATTTTTTATCACAAAAAACTAAAAAGTTAGCTTAAAAAACCCAATTTTTGGAGTTTTAAAAAGCATTCAAAAACCGCTGTTTTGTACTATTTTTTGCATCGCAATATTGTAAGGTGTGTGTTTTTGAGGATTAAAAAACATTAAATTAGTAATACTTTTGAGCTCTCAGATTTTTTAATTACAACTCTGTTACAATATGGTTATTTTTCTAGAGTAAACATTTTTTTTAATCATGTTAACGGTTGATTTTCAAGGGTTGAAACATATTAAATAGTGTTTCAGAGAATTAAATTTTATTTTCAATTTATATGAGCCTAATTTTATGTGACTTAAGCTTTAATATGAAAGTTTTTAAGGTTTCAAGGGGGGAATTTTTTCACCTAAAAAATAAAGCTATTCAGCATAATGGAGATTTTGAAAAGAAGGGTTTATGCAAAACTGTGTAATAACAAATTAATTTTTTGGGGCAAATATTTTTTTTTAATCAAAATGGCATTTTTAATTTTTTTAAGGTAAAATTTTTTTAATAATGTTTAACAATTTTCTACTTTTCAACTTATTTGAGCCCAAATTTTTTACTCAACTGAAGCTTTGATTTATAGTTTTATAGGTTTTAGCAAAAAAAGGGTAGTTTAAGGCGCCCATCGACATAATATAGATTTTAAAGGGAGGGGTAGGTTAAGCTTAATTCCAAATTTTCATGAAAAATCTTGCATTTTGAAAAAACTGCCATTTTTTGCACTTTTACTTCGTTAAATGAACTACTAGTCTCTCTTTGTAATAATACATTTTTAAAAACAAAAAAGTTTCACTAACAATTTTTTCAAAAAATGTATTTATCAGTCTATAAAAATAAGTTTAATTATCCACAGCTTTATCTTATTAACTAAAACCCGGGTATAACATGATCCGATCTAAACACACCCCCCCAAAAATTTTATATTTTGAGGTGTTGACATGGGGCAAAAAAAAAAACGCGCGCTATTTTGTGATTTTAGTTTTTTATCTGACACAGGAAGAGTTAACGGGCAAGTCAAGTCCACTTTTAACTTATCCTCCACTTGGGTTCAATGCACGCTAGTGGTGTTAAATCCAAGGCCTACTCAGTTAGCAGTGTTGGAAGTGCAATGATCGAGAAGTTTTAAAAGACAAAATAATAATTGATATGAGAAAAAACTAATAGGGAAATTTTCTAAAAATATAATTCTTAATAATTAATTAAATATTTGAAATATGCCGGGTGCATGACTATACAGGAATATTTAGAACGAAGTTAATATTACCGAAAAAAAAAAAAATAAAAAAACGGCTTAGTAACAAGAAAAACACAATGTTTTTAAAAAAAGTACACAACTTGAAAGTCTGATTGAAGCAACTGTGTTTTTGAAATTGAAAGCTGCAACCTTTGCGTCGTTCTAAGATGAGATTCCTAACTGACATCAGGGTAGTAAATTTGCGTTTGAATTTATATGGTTCTCTTTGATTTGAAATTATTTATTCCATTGGCGTAGCCAGGAAATTTTTGTGGGTACTCCCTATAAAGAACCATATTATTCCGAAAAAAAAACTATTTTTAGATAGTTTTTAAAAAAATAATGAGATAAAATAAATAGCGGACGACAAATTTATACTTAAATAAAAAAAAATTCGCCCTTAACAGGAAGGGCTTCAGCCGGGCATTATTTATAAGTTAAGTGTGATCAAAGTTTGTCTATTAAGTTTTATTGCACTGAACTAGACAACTAGTCCAGTACCTGAAGATCTGAAAGTACCCAAAGCTGTACAGTTTTTATTTGTGGCGCAATTCTTAGGTCTTCGTGGATGCTTCCGAGCGAGAAAAAGGTTTTCACGATTCCGACGTGACAACCCGCAAAAAATGTCCCCCCAAAGTCCTAAAAAATGAAGATTACCTCGAAATCAAAATGGGAACTACCATTTTTTTAGCAACACCAATATTTTTCGCAAAAACAGCCATCGAAAAATCCATAACATTTCACACAAGATAGATGTGGCTAAACGGCTAAAAATGCAGATGGGCAAAACAATTTTTTTATCAAAATGCAAGAAAGATGGTGAAGAAAATTTTCTGGAATCATTGAACACTTGCTAAGGTCTCATTATAAAACCAAAATAATAGTATCAAACATTTTTTTCAAAAATATCAATAAATTAATGGGATACCCTCAAAATATTGTGAAAAAAAAAACTTTGACCGCTTTTTTAATATTCTAAAAACATCAGAATGGAGTTAAACTCATATGCAATGATAGGTACGGGTTTTTCCATTTTAATAAACTTTGTATGATTAAAAAATATACATTATTGCCCGAGTAATGAAACAATTCGTCCGTCCATGAAGATGGCGGCATTCTAGCGGTAGAGCGGCAGCTGAAATGAGAGGACTTTGGGTCCTGTATTGAAAACTATCGTTTTTTAAAAAAAAAATTTAAAAACCATTTTTGTAGATTACAAGGCGTTTTTCATTTTTATTTAAAAAAAATTCTTCAATTCATTTTTTGGGCAGATTGCGAAAAATTTTTGGGGTTTTTTGAGGCCATTTAGCCCTTTCCCACCTGTTAATGTTGATAAATTTTTTTTCGCTCAAAGCATTCCCGAAGACCAAAAGAATTGCCACAAAAAAACTGTAATTTTAATTTACAGCTTTGTCCCTTCATTTATTGGACTAAACATATATTACTGTTAGTGTTTTGCTACAAAAAATTAAAGGTGCACTACACTTAATGGGTGTGGTTTAATCAGTCATCAATTTATCAACCTTTTAGTTATCATATAAATTGGTATGTTCTTAATATGATAGATTTGTCACCAACTTGTTTAGGCCAAACTTTTTTAAAATAATTACCCGTAAATGCTTGTACCGGGTCTCCAAACAAGAAAGGATGCCGACTGTATCTTGAATACTATTTATCGCACATCGTTGGGGAAAAATATTTTAAGTAAAAATAATCAAGAAAAATAGGTGAAAATTATTTTTAATTTTCTAAAACTAGCACAAGATGCAACCGCAAGAGTAAATTAAAAAAAAAACTATTTTTTCTTTAAAATTAGCTAGTATTAGTACAATTTTGATAACATCAGAAAAAAGTCTAACCAATTCTGCATTAGTTTCGTTAAGAACTTTTTGCCGTATTTCCATTAATAAGGGTGGAGGAAGATGATAAATAATGCAACTTTCAACTAGCTCTATCTCCCACATTTTTTATCGAAAATAGTTCAAGTGGGTACCTATTTGGAAAAAAAAAGCTCTGTCCACTTTTTGGTGTCGGCTAGTTTGCAGTTAACCAAGAAAGTTAAATATGACGATATATATATTTTTTTGTACGTTTAAAAGAAAAAATACCTACACTTTGGTAAAAACCGCGTTTTGATATCTGCATTCAATTTTGAGTTATTTCAAATGCTAAATAATATATTTGTGACTAAAGAAATAATTACTCTAGAGTAAGAAAATACTGGAAACTAGTGGATAGAATACGAACTAAAGTTTGCATTTTATCCACTACAAAACAGTATGAACAAGAGAAAACATAAAAATGCCGTTATTGGAAGCATTTATTAATTCTAATTTAAATATTTCTCTAGTACGCTTGAAAATAAAAACAACAACAAAATATTGGTAAACGGCAAGAAATATTTAGGTTGACAGTTGTCAGTTCCAACTCAATTTTGAAATAAATAAACTGCTAACATGTTATATGCTAATTTATTTGGAACTATCATTTTTTATGCAGATTAAATTCAAATAAAAACCCTAAAAAATGGGTTTTTTGACAACTGTTAACAATAAATTGTCGTTTTCCAATCTTTTGTTCTTGTTTTTTTTCCAAGCCTACTAGACTAATATTTAAATTAGAGTTAATAAATGTCCGAATTGAAGCATTTTCATATTTTTAATTGTTTATTCTTTTCTCTGGTGGCTACAATACAACAAATAGCTTCCAGTATTTTTTTCTCTCTTCAATAATTATTTTTTTATTCTGTCACAAATATATTATTTATCATTTAAAAAAGGTTATTTTAAAATAATTTAAAAACGACTGCAGATATCAAAACGCGGGTTTCACCAAAGGGTAAGTATTTTTCCTCTTCTAAACCTACAATAACAAATATATCGTCGTATTCAACTTTCTCGAGGAAATCTTAAAAAACCGAGTTTTCCTTAAACAACTTCCACTAGTTTGGAAACTACAAAATAGCCGACAGCGAAAATGACATCATTTAAAAGAGCCATACATTTTCTTTAAAACCAGAATCCAGTTCACTCACTTTCGATAAAAGAAGTAGGAGAATCAAGACAATAATTATTACTTTTAATAAAGAATATATAACAAATAAATACATGATATTTTCTTAACTGTAATTCGCAACAAAGTTTTCCAATGTTTAGTTATTAAAAATTGATTTAAAATATTTATTTAGTTTGTTACATTTTATAAAATGTATTACCTTTTAACTTTTTGCCTTGACAACCCCGCCTTCCATCTAAGTAGACCCTCTTTTTTGTATTTGTATGAAGGGGAAATTGAAAAGTTACGTAACCACGATCTTCACAAAAACTCCAAAATGTTTTTTTATTGTCGAGATTAAGTATCGAGTTTGAAGGCCCTCTACTGTTAATTGCAGTAATTTTTCCCCCCCCCCCCATGAAAATGTTAACAAATGTTTTTATATTTGCTGCTAAAAAAAATGAAAAATAGAGGGAACAAAACTATCGATTAAATTTGATTTTTGTACATTTTTTTTCAATACAATCCACAATATATATATATAATATATATATATATATATATATATATATATATATATATATATAATATATATATATATATATATATATATATATATATATATATTTATTATATATATATATATATATTATATATATATATATATATATATATATATATATATATATATATATATATTATATATATATATAACACTATAAAAGTAAAACTATTTTTGTTTTAAAACAGGGGCAATAATTTTTCTTAGTTTATAAAAAGGCTTTATTCTTTTAAAAAGGGTTTTATGTTTAAAATTACAGTTTTTATTATTTAAACATATAAAAACCCTTTTTTGTCGGGGGAAAATTATTTAAAACCCTTAAAATTTCCTAAACATTTTGTTGATGTAAGTTCATGATCAATCTGTCAAAAACCATAACTATTTTTATAGGAAACATAATAAATATTAAATATTGTTTTAGGATAAACAACACTGAAACAACTTTTTGATTATGTTGGCTATCTTCATTTTCTTTAGGGGCAGCTCACGGAAGCTTATCTAAATCAACAATAGTAGGAAAAAAACTTATATTTTGGGATTTCAGATTTTTTTCCTATTTCTAGTTAGTTTTACGACGTCCAACCTTCTTCACATTTAAATATTGAATTTTGCTGTACTTCTGACACAACGCATTAGGTGACTATGGACGTTGTAAAAATATTTTCTATCTCTGAAATATCTTCCATTAAATCCTGTAATTAAATCCCATCAAAAGTCATTCAGATGAAACCTACGATTAAACGTCAAAACCCAAAACCCCACAACGGCACATTTCGGGTTTTCTGATTAGAAATGCCCTTGTTGCTGATCAAAAAAAGAAAAATTTTCCCAACCCAAAATAGTATTTTTATTCAAAGGCTTTAAACTTAAAAAACCCCTTTAAAGAACTTTTAAAAAAAATTAAAATTAAATCTTTTTTTTTTTTTTTTTCTTTACATTTTTTTTTACCCTTGTTACAGTCCAGGGGGAAGCCTAAGGCCCAAAATTTTAAAAGTTCTTTCCCAAAAAATAAATTCAATAAACCCAAAAATTTTTTTCCCGGACAAAATGTTGGGACTTTTTTTCAAAAAAAAGTTACAATTACCCCCAAATTTGAGATTATTATGGATATTTTTTTAAAATCGAAACCTCATTTTTTAAATTTTTAACCATATAAGTTTATAATATATATTATATTAAAACTCAATTCAATTTTTTTTGTTATTTACAAATTTTAATATATTTTTTTTTTTAAAAAAATATTTTTCCATTATTTTTCCCCTAAAAAAAAAATTTAGGGCGGGGTTTCAAAACCCTTCAAATCATTTCATGCCCAGTTAGGGAATTTTCAAAAAAATTTTTTAAACTTTCTTAATCTATATTTTAAAAAATCCCCTTGGAACTTAAAATGGCTTCGAACAAAAAAGTTCCCAAAATTTTTTTTATTTGGGATCAAAAAATTAGGTCAAATTTGGGCCTCTTCCTCTTTTCTTAATTATCTCCGGCCGGAAAAACCCCAAAATAGAAAATATTTCCGTTCTTTTAAAATCATTTAAAAAAAAATTTTGGTATGGCATCCCAAACGTCGTTTTACGGGTTTTTTTTACAATCTTTGGATCCCTCTATTAAAGGTGATTTTAAAATCGCTCAAAAACCCTTTTAAATTCCCAAAAGGTAAAAAAAAAAGACCCTCAAATTTATTTATATCAAATGTCGGAAAAAATTACAAAACCCGCTTTTTATTTTTTAAATTTAAAAATTTCCCCCATTTTGAGTTAAAGTCGAAGAAGAATTTAAAATAGGTGGTATTAAAAATTATTCATCTCTTTGTTTTAAATGGTTAAATAAAAGAAAAAAACGCTCTTTCTGAAAAAGGGTTTTCCAACCCAAAAAGGGCCTGGGGGAAACATCTATAAAATCATACAACTTCAATTGCTTTTTCCGGACGTCTTAAAAATTTTGCCTTTGTGTTTTATAATTAAAACCCCATTTTTTAAGGAAAAAAACCCCCCTTTTCAAGGGTTAAAAAAAGAGCCCAAACAAAGGGCTTGGGGTGTTTTTTTCAATAAATTTTAAAAACCGGTTTACCTGATTTCAGTTTCTCCCTTCCCTCCAAAATTGGACAAAATATATATGAACTTAAAAATTTTAAATTTGGGGTTTCCCCTTTAATTTAAAATTGATTTTTTTCAATTTTGAAGTTATATATTTGTATATTTTAAGGGGTGATTTTAAAAAGGGCCTTGGTTTTTCCAACCTTCTAAAAGATATTTTTTTAATTTTTCCAAAAATACATTCAAACAAAATCGCGGGTTAGAACTTTTAATTCCCCTTTTTTTTGATTTTTTGATTTTGGTTTTTTTGCAAAAAAAAAAAAAACAATGTCAATTTTTTTAAAAAAATTTTGGGTTTTTAAAAAACATATTTTTATTTTCCTTTTTTGAAATTTAAAACAAGGAGTTTTTGGGGGATCTTTATTTTGATCTTTTTTGTTCACAATTATTTTACATGATTAAGTGCGATTTTTAAATAAACAGGGTGTGTTATGAGGAAGATTTAAATAATCTAAAAAGTTTTAAATTCCTTTTAATTTTGAAATTTTGGGCATGAGTCGGAAAAACTCGAAGCCTCGATCCCCAAATTTTTGACATGTTATGAAATACATTATCAAGAATAGTAATAATATTAAAATATGGTTAATTTTTTTAATAAAATTTTGTTATTTAATATCTATCAACCAATCAAGGAAACTTTAAAAATTTGGGGCGGGTTTAAAACAAAATTTGTTTTTAAAAAAATTTAAAAAACGGGTTTAATTAAAAAACTATTGATAACATCATATCTTAAATTTGGTCCATTCTATGTATTTTTTTTTATAAAAAAACCGAAAAACCAAAAGAAAAAACTGAGGATTTAAAAGTTAAGGGCGAAATTTTTTATTTCTAGGGAATAAGAAATTTTTTTTTATTAAAAAAAATTTTTTTTGATCCTGAAACTGATTTTGAAAAAAATAACCCTTCGTTAAAAATTTTTTAAATTGCAGATCTGGACTCGGGAGACCCAGTTATCATCTGGTTTTTAAAAACTTTTCTTTTTAATTTTCCCATTTCTAAAAAAATTTTAAAAACTAAGTTTTAATTCCCCTGTTTTTCTTTAAAAAAATATACATTATAATCTTACTTTAAAAATTCCTTTTAAACCCAAACATTTTTTTTAAGGATTCTAAATTTCTGTTTTTAAAAAATTTTAAAAAAAACTACTATCGATTTTTTTCTCACCCTATATCATTTTGGGTTTTTTAATTTCGTTATGTGGGAAGAATAAAAAATTTTGAAAAACTTTGGCACCGGTTCGGGATGGCCTAAATGTTTTTTTAATGTTAAGGTGCTGGAAATGACCCTTAAAAGTTTAAAATTTTAAATCGGGTTTGTTTAAAAAATTTAGTATGGGAAGTAGACCATAATTTAATAATACAGTACCGGTTTTTCTAAAAACTGAAAAAAAAAATTTTTTTAGTTTAGCCCTTTTTTTAAAATATTACTTTTTGGGTTTTTAAAAACCAAAAGAAAAAATCAATGAGGGTTTTAATAAAAAACCTCTGACCCAAAAAAAATTTTCAGAAGACAAAAAAACCCATTTGCTGCTCTATTTTGCTTAGAAAGATTTTTTTACATGTTTCGGATTTGAATTAACACCTACGAAATTTTTTGAAGTGAGAAAACACACTATGAACACTTAAATAATGCAGCCAATCTTCCTTGGATATACAGGGTGATGCGATTTCGACTGTTTTAACAGGAAACTCGTATTTCCTGACCAGATAGAAAAAAATTGACATAGGTGTCTTGGGCTCGATTTTCGAAATTAGATGAATAGTGAAAACCGCATCCCGAAATCTCCATCGATATCCGTTTTTCATTTTTTTGGCCATTTTGAAAAAAATTCGTAAGTCCGTCATTTTTAAAAACTTCCCAAAACGGTGTAAACATTCTTAAGGCACTTTTTTGAGTGGAATCCATTGGACTACTCAGATTTTTAAAATTATTTCTAGTTTCGTTGAAAATATTAAAAGCTTAGTTTTTTTAAATATAAATCATAGTTGGCCACGATCTCAAAAAATTGCTTATTTTTTGCTCTTTCCAATGATATATTATTATTCATACTTATCTTTGAAATTGAGCGAGATATTTCAGTTTTTTAATTTTTGCTATAGTAGGCCATGGAAAAAAATCGGCACTTGTCAAAGTCAGGTAAATAATTTATCATTTCTATCAGTAACTGATTGGAACTCTGTTCTATTTGAGAGGATTGAAAAAATGTATGAAAATTACGAGAAAGTTGACATGTTAATGTGCTATTTCCTGTCTGGTGAAAATTCCGGGGCCGCAAGTGAATTATATTTGAATAGATTTCCTGAACGTCGTCATCCAGATAAAAGACTCTTTCAAGTTCTGAAATCAAATTTAATAAATTACGAAAATTTCAAGAAGCCGAGGCCAAGAACGTATGCAGTTGATGATAAAAGTAAAATTCAGGTAATAAATATATTAGGTGAGGTTTTAGACCATCCTAACACGTCTCATCGATCGGTAGCTGAGGTAACAGGTGTTGAGAAAACTAAAGTTTTAAAAACCCTTAAAAAGCACAAATTTATACCGCACAGAGTAAGCAAAGTTCATCATCTTCAGAATGGGGATTTCCAAAGAAGGGTTACATTTTGTGAGTGGTATGTGAATCAGTGCAGATTGAACAATAACTTCCATATGAACGTTATCTGGAAAGATGAAAGCCGAATAGATACTTCAGGAATATATAACAGGTATAATTCATATTATTGGGCTACAGAAAACCCACATGTTATAGTGCCCGAAAACAGACAAGGACGGCAAGGTTTCAATATTTGGGTTGGGAGTTTAAGTGGTCGATTTTTGGGTCCCCATTTTTTTAATGAAAGTTTATCCGCACAAGATTATGTGAATATTTTACAAACATATGTTGCACCATTTTTGGAAGATTTGAAATTAGCGCAGGCTCGAAATATCCATTATCAGCAAGATGGTTGCCCTCCGCATAACGCACCAATTACAACTGATTTTTTAAATCAAGAATTTCAAGATACATGGATTGGTACTAGAGGATCTATACTATGGCCTGCTAGGTCCTGCGACTTAACACCATTAGATTTTTTTTATGGGGAAGATTGAAAAAGATAGTTTTTAAAGGAAGAACTATCGAAACACGGGAAGAGTTGCAAGTAGCGACTAGGCAAGCTTTTGGTGCGATTAGACCTGTTGAACTAATAAACGCTTGTAATGCAGTGAATAAAAGGTATTTATTATGTATAAGGGAAGAAGGAGCCAACTTTGAACATCTACTTTGAATTAAGTTTTTCCATAGGTTCTGGTTTTCATTTAAACTCGTTTAATTTTTTAGACCAATTTTTTTATTATAATATGTTCATAAATATAAAATTTGTAATTTAATTGCATTATTTTTTAGTCTGTGTTTGATAGTTGACATGTTTGCATGGACTACTTTAGCATAAATGAAACAACCGTTATGCTATTTACCTGACTTTAACAAGTGCCGATTTTTTTCCATGGCCTACTATAGCAAAAATTAAAAAACTGAAATATCTCGCTCAATTTCAAAGATAAGTTTGAATAATAATATATCATTGGAAAGAGCAAAAAATAAGCAATTTTTTGAGATCATGGCCAACTATGTTTTATATTTAAAAAAACTAAGCTATATATATTTTCAACGAAACTAGAAATAATTTTAAAAATCTGAGTAGTCCAATGGATTCCACTCAAAAAAGTGCCTGAAGAATGTTTACACCGTTTTGGGAAGTTTTCAAAAATGACGGACTTATGAATTTTTTTCAAAATGGCCAAAAAATGAAAAACGCCCTATATCTCGGATACCGATAGAGATTTCGGGATGCGGTTTTCACCATTCATCCAATTTCGAAGATCGAGCCCAAGACACCTATGTCAATTTTTTTCTATCTGGTCAGGAAATACGAGTTTCCTGTTAAAACAGTCGAAATCGCACCACCCTGTACAAGGTCTTTACACTAAATCCTGGGAGCAGCTGATATACGTGGTTCGTGTTGTTCTCTGTAGAGAGCAGCACTGCGCAGATGGAATTCTTGTAACAGCTGTTACATAAAATATGAGTAATTTTCTATCTAAATCCACCAAAATGACATTTAAAAAATAGAAGAACGAGGTTTTCATACTAAGTCATCGATATTTATCGATTTTTGTTCTTTTATCGTTTATCAAAGCGTAAAGAGAAAAAAACTAAAACAAATATTAAGACTACTCTAAATTGCAAATGATATAAAAACTTGTATTGAGTTGGCTTTTACTTGGTAAAAATCAATTTTAACAAAGGAGTGATTAATTAGAAAAAAATAATTTTAACGCTTTTCCACAACTTTTCACAACAGACACACTTTAATTATATCGTTCTGAAATTTAAAAAAATGTCCAGAAAGCAAAACAGTCAAAATTAATTTACAATTTTTTCCTGCTTTTTTTCTTACACAGCAGATCTGGATTTCGTTTATATTGATTACGAAATTTTGATGCAATCAGCCTATCGAATGCAACTTCCACAGGATCAAACAAGTATTACCTCGACAACTGACACAACACCTAGTCTTTCTCTAGACAATATGAATTATGCACACATCGATGTACCTATACAGTAAGGACGAAGGACAAATCTTTAAATACACTTATTGCAACACCATTGCCACAAGAAACAGATTTGGCGCCAAGGGATCTTTTACCGTTGATTAGCTGTAACTGTCCTGCAGATAGAATGTGCCAGATACGATGTAAATGTTCAGCTGCTAATTTGTCATGCACAGCTTTTTGCCGATGCTTTGTAAGTAATAAATGTTTAAATCCATATACCAAAAAAACTTTATATTAAGAAAGTGATGATAAAGAAAAGCCGCTCAATGTACTCGGGGTATAATGGCCTTTCTCTCATTACTTTTTACTGAGCACCACTTTTGTAATTGCTTTATAATGCATTACATATAACGTTATAAATGTAATAATATTAAATAAACACCTTATAGACATTAGTAATGTGTCGGGTGTTTTGTTACAAATCCCTCTGTACAGTAATGAATATCATTTAAAACACTGCTGTTGTACAGTTTCAAAAAGTGGTACAATGTTGTGTAAATAATCATCTCGCATGATAATGATTATTGCATAAGACCAATACAATAACTTTTTAACATCGTGTCATCTAAAGCTTTCATTTGATACCAAAAAGCCTATAATTAGTGTGCAAACCGTTAGACAGGTCAATAATAGCTGCGCATTACCAAAGATAATACTACTACGAATAGATGGTTCATTTAAATGGGGCGTTTTGAATCAGTTCGGAGATATCAATGCTTCCGTAAATGCGAATAAAATTAAGTCGGTAACCCCTGACCCAGCGAAACAAACCGTGCGACATTGCCAATGTCTGTCGCTTGCACCTTATTCGGAACACGAAGTAGCGAAAGCGGGCGGCTAAACGAATTGTGAATTTGCTAGTCGCGTTTCATCACGCCAATAGTAAAGGCCTGCCGGCAACACTGTTTAACTTTCGTTCAAGGATAGCGCGAAAATCTCTCGATGGACATCGGCTCGCGTTAGCCAAAGTCCATTAGGGGTATCAAAAATATAGCATTGAATGGTTCATCTTATCCGTAGTAGTATTATCTTTGGCATTACCAACATTTAGTCCGCCATATTGATGACGCGATTTAACAAAACGCTCAAGGGTATAAACTGTATACTCGCTATTTTCAGTTTTGGTTATGGTGTGAAAGCTTGTTTCGGCCCTGGACTATTGAAATTCGCAAAATAAATATTCGAGTTTTCTATCGTATGCAAGAATCCCAGTCAGTCCTTTTAAAGCGATTGGGACTATCACATCAAATCGTAACTTAGGTTTTTACCTCAGGCCTTTTAAGAGAACTAGAATACTGACTCTCATAAGGACCTGTGAAATAAAAGTGGTATAGTCTGTCTCAAAGTATACCGTGTTAGCTCTTGCCTTCATTTATGGATTATACCTGCCGACAGCAATAAAACTGCGGATCGGTAGGTATTAAAAGACAGAACATTAGTGACGGACTTTAATAATATAAAGATTTATAATTTATTGTTTATTTAGGTAGGTATAATCTTAAAATTACATTAAGAAATTAAATATATGCAAAGTGTTAATAAATTTATAACTGCATTATCTATACATAATTACATTTTTAATCTAAATATCTAAATCTAACTCTGTTTCACTATTAGAGTCATCATTGAGATTAATTCCAATAGGATTTATGTTGTTTTGGATATAAATGTAAGAGTCCTCAATTTTTATAATGTGCTGTAGTGAATTTTTCCAGCTCTCAACTGGTATGTTAGTAATTACATTTTTTATCAAATTTATAACACTGGGACTTTAAGAAGGTGTAACATTTTTTGCTCTGATCTTTGATTTTACTTGGTTCCGCAAATGCTCTATGGGGTTAAACATACAGTGATACGGAGGAAGCCGTAAGACAGTATGCCCAGCCTGTTCAGCCAAATTATCACATACATATTGTTTTTTAATTACATATGAATTTAGGACTTCCAAAAGATGCGTTTTTTGTAACTGAATTCAAGATAAAGGAATATCATTTTCTAACAAATATTCCTGGATTTCAATTTTTGAACTTGATGAAGCCGGTGTTTTGTGTAGCAGACGGCTGTGGTAGCTTGCGTTATCCATGACAATAACACTGTTGTTTGGAATATTTTTTAAGAGATAATTTTGAAACCAGTTTTCAAAAAGTTCTGCACTTGTATCCTTATGATAATCCAAGCCAGAATCCTTAATATTCTTTGCAGAGAACAACAAGCAGTTTGGGAACGGTGAGATTGAAAATCACTACGTTTTTTTCTTTTGTTCAATTCTTCACTAATAATAATATCCCTTATCGATGATATAGGAGTTTTTGTAAGTAGACAGGTTTCTTTTAAAAATTCTTGTTTAATTAGACCTCTACTGATTAAAGTTTCATACACATTTTTCACAATCCGTTTTGCATCTAATGACAAATGATTTCGACGCGACATAGTTATATTCTCGTAAAACAACTTTTTCGAAACGCACAGTAAAAACGGTTATTCAACACTTCCACTAAAATATTAGCCAAAATATTTATATGCCTAATGGTTAATACTCAAGAAATACCTGGCCCACCCTTCCCCTTATAAACAAGTGGGTTTACCCAATAACAATAGGTAATAAAATTGTTAAAGGTTTATTGGGGTATAGTCCGTCAAGAGCCATAACGATATACTTTGAGACAGACTATACACCCATGCAAAGAATCTCTCGTAGGTATTTCTGGAAATAACTAAAAAATCTAGTGGCAACACTATCAACGTTATGACATTTCTCTACTCTCATTAAGTTGATATTTGTCGATTTGGTTTTGTCAATAGAGATGTAATATGTTTTTATCTTGTTGCCGGTTTATATTTTAGCAAAATTAAGAGTGTTTGACTGTCTTAGGTGATATTTTGTATATTCGTGCAGTCTCGTCAACCTATAATTTTGTATGAATGCGCATTACTTATCCAAATTAAAAAATCGACAATGCGTGTGCACGAAATCCTAAAAAGATTGTGTGTTAAGTGGACAGCCGGACTGGTTACGGCCTGCAAGGTATTGACCTGATAATATTGAGCCACACATAAAAAAATGTTACATTGGAAGTGCGCACGGCATATTTTTTTACCTACAAATATAAATCCACACTTTTAAGGAAACTTGTGTTTTTAAACAACCTCAAACAAAAATAAAATGAAGATTTGAGGCTGGATCGTTAAGGATATTACAACTGTTTCTTCCCCCCTTTTCTATTTTCCTTTCTTATTTATATTTTTATTATACATAACGCCTTATTAAAAAAATTAAAAAATTGGGATGTCAGTTTTTTTTTGTAAATTTATGGTTTACCTTTTATAATTTTATTCAAAATGGTTTTAAAAATGGGCTCTTTAGCTCTTTAAAAGGAAGCGCCAGATCAATACCAGATATATTTAGAATTTAAAGAATTTTTATTTAAAAATTTGAAATAATTAGCATTATTACGGGAGGTCAAAGGATGAACGGATAAAACGCCAAAAAAATGGTTTTGCATATAATATTTTTTGGAATTTTTGTTTTGTTTTCTTGACCGTTTGCAATATTAAACTTTATTACTTGTTTTTTGGGGTTTTTCGGTCATTTTTTAAATAAAAATCAATGTTTAATTGACGTTTCGGTTTATTTAGTTAAACCATCATCAGAATATCTAAAAATATTTTTCTATTATTGTATTTAATTAACATGATGAATTTTAAGAAAAGTATGATTGTATATAATTTGTAAAGTAAACACTTACCAACTATATTGTAAAAATTACAAGCACTAGATAACATTCTACTAACATTCTTGTTCAGTGGTTGATATAATACTGAAATTTTTATCTTTTAAAAACTATGAACCAAACATTTGCATTACCTAGGTTAATTTATATAGAATTGTTTTATTGGGGTGCAAAAATCTGGGTTTTTCCTTTTATTATTTCTATTGCAACAATAAATTGTTGTAAATAGAGCTTAGACCCTCCGTGTCTGTTCTGAAATTTACGGTATTTTGTGTTTTTTTAATGTGAATCATTTCTTTAATGTTCCTTTTTTTATTATTACTTTCAAATTCCAAAATATTAACATTGTCAAAGTCAAAATTATGCAAGTTATCAAGTGCATGATTTGACAGGGCTGTGTGGTTACTGTTAGGATATCTTATGCTTTTTTGATGTTCTTTAACTCTGTTTTTTAAGTATTGTCTTGTTTGGCCAATATATGTTTTTGTGCAATCACGGCAGTCGATTTTGTATATTAAATTTGTTTGATTAGGGTTTTCGATTGTAGGTTTAAGTTTTGTAAATAGATTTTTAGAATTATTGTTAGGTTTTTCTGCAATTTGTATTTTGTAAGGTTTAAGAACATGTTTAATTTTTTGTGTTATATTAGGGACGTATGGAAGGGAAATATATTTTTTATTTTCAGATGTATTTTCACTGTCTTTGTTAGAATTGTAAATTTTATTTATTCGTGCTTTAATGATCGGTTCAGTAAATTTAGTTGGATAGTTATTATTTTTTAGGATTTCCCGAACTTTTTTCAAATTGTTTGGTCTATGATTTCCACTGGATAACTTTACAGCTCTGTCAACCAATGAATTTACTACACTTCTTTTATACTTAATTGGACATTTTGAATTAAAATTTAAATATCTACCAGACCATACCTGTTTTGTAAACCAATTTGTTTTTATTTTTCCATTATCTTGGTAATGTATAGTAAGATCTAGAAAATTTATTGATTTATTGTTTTCTGTTTCATGTGTGAACTGTATTTTAGGATGAAAAGAGTTAAATTTATTTAATGTATATTGAAGTTTATTTTGTGGAATACAAAGAATGCAATCATCAACAAAACGTTTGAAGAAGTGTGGCTTATAATTAAGGGATTTAATGATGTTTGTTTCCAAATTCTCCATTACAAGATTTGCAATGGTGGCCGAAATTGGGGAGCCCATTGCGACGCCATATATTTGTGAATAAAAATTTTTTTGATATTGAAAAAATGTTGATGACAAACATAGTTTTGTTGCTTCAATGAATTCATTTTTTGGTATTGTTGTGTTATTTTTTATTTCATCCCATTTTTTATAATGGTGTTAATTGCTAGGTCTATGGGGATATTTGTGTATAAAGATACTACGTCAAAAGAAACCAGTATATGATTTTCAGGTATTGTCTGATTTTTTATAAAATTATGAAAATAAAAGTTATAAAATAAAAATTAACGGTATTTAAGCAAAAAAAATCCAATTTTCATTTCTTATTTATGAAAGGCTTAGTTGAAGACCATCCAGAAAGTTCTTAGATAGAGTAAACATATATTTCTATCCGGTGCCAAAAACTGTGGTTATCTTTTTATAGATAGTCTGGCCCTTCTAACCTGTACATTTAGTTTATATTTTAATTTATGCCAACTTAGCACACTGTAAATAAAATTGTAATAGAAAAAGGTTTTTGCTTCAAATAACTTCTTTTAAAAGCTTTTTTTAAAGAAAAGTCGTTTGCCTTGTAATGTATTTCATTCCCGTTGGAAACCCGTCTTTTTTTGTAGATACTTTTCCGGCTTCTGTTCGTAACCGTTAGTCGGTAATCGTAGTGGTTACTTCAAATCTAGTGAATCCATCGCCCTGCCCGATGAGGTGCGACCTATTTATCTTCTAAAAAAGCCCATATTTTTTCTCTTTGTCCACTCCTTTATTCTCAAAATGTTTTACACTATGAAAACCACCACATACAGAAGTTTTTTTCCAATTCTCTAGTAGATGGAGAAGCTTTAAGCTCTTTTTGTTCCTAAGTTAAATAAACATTCCGAAAATTATCTCTAAAGTAAAAACCATAAAAAATTAAATAAAAGTTTTAAGTAATAAAAAAAATCGCACCCCCTCTTGAAAAGTTTCACAAGTTCAAAAATCTAAAATTTTAATTTTTTATAGAAAAAAATCCTAAAAAGAAACCGTATGTTATTGAAGAATAAGTGTCACACGTAATTTTTTTAATTAACCCCTAGAAGTAAGTATATCCAAAAAAATTGCTACGAACTAAATTATGCTAAAAAAAGCTTAAGCGTGTATTTTTTACAAAAGTGATATAACTCAAAAAAAAAAATAAATTCCATGTTTACTCTAACCTTAAAATAAAACCAAATTTAAGTTACTTAAATAATTTCCATGCAGACAAAAGCTTGATTTAAAATTTGGTTAGTAAAACTATTAAACTACAAAGTATATTTTCCTTTAGCTCTACTGTAAAATTACACTCATTTCTCTCTAGAAAAGGGTGCGATATTTTGCATACAGCTTATGTTCTTATTAAATTTAATTATATTGTTTCACTTAAATTATAAGCAGGACCTTTAAAAGCTTAGACGATATTTTCAATTGCCATTATTTAGTGAGAAAAAAAACATTTAACCTATAGATATTCAAGGAGTATAGACCGTTCATCAAATCCAAGGGTAAAGCCCTTAATAATGTAGCTATTCATTTTGTGATTAAACTATAATTCTTTTGCTAATTTTTCTATTCTGACAAAGGCACCGATTATGGTTGGATTACCGAAAGCGCTTCGCGAAAATTTTAATAATAAACAAAATTTGCAAAAAATACGGAACCACTTCATGTATTATAATTTTAACTGCATTAACTTAAGAACTAATTGATAAAGAAATGTACAACTTTTTACGGAATCAAGGTTTATGTTGAGTTTAAGGAAGCATTGATATTTTAATTTATACAGGACCACTACCGTAAAAACGACCTATATTTTTATTTTTCCTTATTCAAAGACTGCTGTAATAAATACCAATGGACGTTGCGGGTAAAGATTTTCACCCATTTATTTTTTGTTTATCTTTATTCGACCAGTTAATATAACCACAAATAATTTTAATATATAAATATCATTAATATAATTCTACTATAACCATGAAAACCAGCACAAAACCAGTAAGTGGAGTAAATAATAACTCTATTCGCATTTTAAACCCCAAACTTTCCAATATCAAAAATGGTGTACAGATATATAAATTTTATAAGGACAAATTAAATTAACCACAACAATACCTCTTTGTTATTTATTTTCTGTGTCAAGAAACTTTTAATCTAATGCTGGTATGCACCTGTTCAGCAGTGCGTTAAATTGTATCCATCAAAATATATTTAAAACACATAATTTCAATTTTCTTGTAAATAGAAATTAATCGACAACCTAAATCAATAAAAACTTGTGTATAATTTTGGGCTCTTCTCCAGAAAAAAATAAAATTTAATCCATAAAATTGTTTTTGTAGATATGTTCTATATTATTGGGCAATTTTTCTTTTACAAAATATTCTTTGGGTTACTTGCCAGATTTGCAAGAAACAACAATTTCTATTAGGGCATCTGGCTGTAGACTTCCGCTCTGGGTGCACAGAGTTAATTAGCTCTTGCAAACTTGCAGTTCACCCAAAAAACTTAAAAGCTCATTAAAATAAAAAATACCTTTCAACTATTTTATGACAAGTCGGTCACCGTTTTTAAAATATAAAATAAACTTAAAAGAGTCAAAATCACATCAGACAACAATTTAAAATTAAAATTCTTTAAATTTTGAAAAATTTTGAGCTTTTTTCTTAATTTATAGCAAATTTTCACAAATAGCAGATCTATTCGTTTTGACAGGTACACCTATTAATTTCGAAAAAATTAATGGTGGTGGGTCAATTGACTTTAAGGTTTGCTGAAATTAACTCAGCATTAAGCAAAGGCAACCAAGTATTATTTAACATAGTGCATATTGATACTACACTGTTATCTTTATTTTATAAGATAAAATTACTTTTTATTATTTGGAGTTTTCCGAAAGAATTTATTCTAAAATATTAGAAGCGTTACAGTTTATTCTGTGATTATTCTTAAAAGAGGAAAAGCATATTTTTGATTTGTGGAATTGTAAGTTTTAATTTTAGGAAACTGAAAAATCAGTTAACTTCACCATTCTAATTTTTGAAAATAATGAAGTTACTTGTCACAATAAAGAGATTTTTCTTTTGTAATATTTTTTTATAGGGTAAGAAAAGTATTGAGAATTTTTAAATAATGAACACCAAAAAAAGTAAGATAAAAACATTTGTTGGTATTATTAAGATCTCTTCACAAAATTTGGAAAATATAAATGTGGCAACCTAGCTACTATAAGAAGAATTTTTTAATGCCAGCCTCACGCATTGACGATATCCTCAGAAATCTGCACAGACCTTAAGGATTTTCGGAATGTGTGTGTGTGTGTTCTTTCGACTGTGCAGGCGGCCGGCCTGGTCTACACTGCTTTCTCTCTGAGGATATCCTTAATGTGTGTTTATTGCAATTATTTTAAGTTGTCCTAATTTCCTTTTTTTTGATACCTGTAAGATTTTTAAATGCTAAGGTAAGGTTAGGGTTATATTTTTATTTAATCCTTATTATTTGTTTAAATGTTTTTGACAACGATTATTTTATTACTTCAGGCATTGTTTAAACAACATTTTTTATAACAAAAGGTACTTTAAAAATGCTGCAGACATAAAGGTAAGGTCAAAAAAACTCAAACTGGAATGATTTTTATACAACTGTTAGCCAATGTATACAATATAGTTTAGTTAACAACCACTAAAGCAACACATTATGTTTATTTTTTTTTGAATCAAACATTCATTCTATATACAGCATCCAATTTTTAAAACATTTAATTAAAACTTAACCTATTTTGTTTTATTTTGTTACCGTGTTTTGCCATATTTACAAAAAAGTAATTGTTTATATATGAATAAATGTATATTTTTTTGGTTTTAAGTAATAAGTGGCTTGCAATAACTATTTCTACAGCAAATATTCTTATTTTTTACCATTAAATGTAGCATCAAATTTATTTGATAAAAAATAATATTTTGCACAATTCCTGACAGATAGTACATTATTGTACATTTTTATTTTTTCTCTATGATATCATGGATTAAGTAGTTTTTTTCCAAAGATTTTTAAAAACTCTCACTTTGATATAAAATACACATTTAAACAAAAATCTTAAAATTATGTCTGACTAAAAAAATAAATGCTACTTGCTTCCTGTATTTTGTTTTTAAAAATATTGAGGTGTCAAATAATTTTAGGCTTAATTTTTGTTCGAAAAATTCCAAAAGAGAAAAAATAGTACCATAATTAGTTATATTAAAAGAAAAGTAATTTTGAATTCTTTTTCCCAAAAACGTAGAAAATGACATACAACCTAATAGATTCGATTTTTTCCCTTAACTTCTCTTTTCTTATTTTTGTACAACCCCTTTAGAATCGAAATAGTATCATCCATAAAATAAAGCCTATTTTAATTGTAAAAAAAATATCCAGAATATTACAACATATATTAACTTTTATTTCTCTTTTCCCTGTATTTTCAAGCGATATGGCTCAAAAACAATACGTCGTTTCCTTTTTTTTAAGTCTTATACATTTTATTTCGTTCTTTTAGCGCCAAAGAGGGGGCAGTTAGACAGAGAGAAAGAAATGGGTAGCCATGTCCAAAAACCTAAAAATTTGCAAAAGTCACAAGGTGCGTTTTTTTCCGATTACAATACTCCCTTATAATGTGGAAGGTTAAAACGTAATTTAAATTCTTCTAAATCTAGTATCTTTATTTACACTTAATGCTAATCATCTGGATGTTTATTATGAAATAAACCAAATGAGTACAATGCACTCCTACAAACCCTAATTTCTACACCAGTATCCAGGAATTCTATAAAAAAATTAAATTTTAAACTTAATAATAGTTTCATAATTAAAAAAAAACGAATTAGATGAAAAAACATTGAATGTGAAGTTGTCTCTTAATTTAATTGTAATTTTCTTTCTGCTATTTCAAAAATGGTGCAAAATGCCCATTCAAATCAGGTACTACGTTTTTGTCTATGATTTCATTGGATAAACCGTGTTTTAAAATCCTGAAATTTTTTTCCTAATAATGTAAAAAGTAAAAACGTAATTTCGCTAGTTCCAAATCCAATATCTTTATGTACACTTAATGCTAATAAACTGGATGTTTATTATAAAATGAACTAAAGCTGTACAATGCACTTCTAAATACTCCAATTTCCACACTAGTATTTAGAAATTCTATAAACATTTTAAATTTTAAACTTAATAATAATTCCATAATTTAAAACAAGAAATTGGATGGAAAAAAATTGGGTAAAATGGGGGGGCCATTAATAATCCCATTTAATAATCGGGGACTACGTTATTAACGGCGGTTGGCACCACTAACACTTAAAAGTTCACCATAAATAATTAGCACTTAGTATTAAGGTTGACCTTAACAATTAATAGCTTTGCACAAGATACACTTATTATTTTTTTAGTTAAGTATTAAAAATGCTTTGCATAATTGTAAAAATTGTCCAGTTTTGATGTTTGGTAACTAGAGCCGCATTATTAGTAAAGAAGAAGAAGGGATTTTGACAGAAAATTAAATTTTTGTTCCCCAAAAGGTTCAAATTCGTTTCTTACAGTTCAGCTTTTAACAAAAATACTTTTTTTATTTGTGTAATTGTTAATTATTTGTTGTGCGTATTCATAATGAGTAGCAGCAACCGAGAAAAAGAAAATAGAAAAGGGCTCCAAACTTTTCAGTTAGGGAAAAAACTATTTTATTAAATATAATCCACGATTATAAGAACATAATAGAAAAGACTCCGCTTTAATATGATAAAAATAAAATAACAAAAAAATATACAAGTTTTTTCTTTAACATTGCAAAAATTTTTACAGCCGTTCTTTTTAGATAAAAATATGAAAAAAAGGCCTAAACTTCTTAACTTTTGATCTATCGGGCTATACATTATTAAGAAAAAGAAATTAGATTATTTTATTTTATAAATGTGAATGAAATAAATGAGGGCATAAAATTTGAGATAGTTGTTAATTTTTTCCAAGGCTTTCTTCTAACAAAATTTATAATAATCTGTTACACTGATAAAGGGTTAAAGTTTGCACCCATAATGGTTTTTCCATTCTATCATTGTATTGAATGCTGACTTCGTATTGTCGACATGTATTTGATTTGTTTACTCGAAAACGGCAAAATTAACAAACAAAATGCACTCGATAAAAAACTTTCTATATAAATAAAGTTTTGAGAATGCATTTTCTCAATTGCAGATTTCCAACCTTAAAAAAAAGATTAGGTCATTATTTAAAATATACATTTTAAATTTATTTTGAAAATTCACAAACACAACATAAATAATTTAACGCTTTTACCACCAAAACAATAAAACATTCTATTTTTGAGGTTATAAAATTACAAAAGTATTACTTAAGAAAAAGAAATCTTTGGCTTAACTTAGTTTTAGTTTTAAGTGACAGTTAACCGTTAAGTGTCTGTTGTGCAAACGAAATCTTACACTTAAATATCACTTAAAGTTTGACGTAATAATCACTGGTGCAAACCGCTGTAACTATGATTTCATCGGATAAAAATTCTATCCGATAATTATTATCTGATAAAAATGACTGGTATAACTTTTTAATACTTATCTTTTAATCTGATTTCGTCCTTTAAGTCAATCCTCTTGTTTGGCTGAATTGGACTGGACTGAAACGACGCGATTTTGAGTAGGTTTTTACGACATTTTCCTGTTAAAACTAATTATCAAAATCAATAAACCTAGCTTAAAAAACAAGCCTCAAACTATTCAGCAAAACCACTGTCCAACGTCGTTTGTATGGTCACACCGGTAAACGACCTATAAATATAATTAAAATTTTAGTACTTACCACAAAGGAGAGTACACCAACTCCGGCCTCCCTGGCTACTTTTGTCACGCAATCCTGAACAAGGAAAAAGTGCGATATAAAATTATATACATATATTGTAAATACTATAAATTGTAAATAATTTGAAAATAATAAAAGCATTTTGAAATTGGAAATTGGAATTGGAACGACGCGACGGTAAACACGATGGTGTGGGACCGGATTTCTTTTGATTTTTATTTTTGTGTCGCATGCGCCAAAGTGGATTGAAATTTGTGACTGAAACTTTTGAATCAGATGAAAGCTACATCTAATCGATCTCATGGACATAAATGTAGTCAGGGTTACTTTCAATCATACCGTGCTTTAAAGCAGCGTTTCTCAACCTTTCTTGGCCCGCGGACCAGTAAAATTTGTAAAAAATTCGCGGACCAGTGATATTTTTTTAACGACAAAATTTTACTAGGTATTAAAGAACCACTACATAAGTTAATCGTAACATTTTTATTATCATTTACTTACAATAATATTTAAATGAAAAGATACGTTATTATATAAATACAAATAAAAATTAGCTTAAGATATTTATATTTCGTAATTTTATAAATTAAAATTTAGTTATTATTATTTTTTAATAGGTAAATTTTTTTGCGGATAGAAGAAATTGTCCGCGGACCAGTAAAATTTCTGCGCGGACCACTGGTGGTCCGCCGGATCAGCGGTTGAGAATAGTGCTATGAAAAAATAGAAATATGAAAATTAAATTGCTGGATGCAATTACAGATTTTTGTTTCTTGATCTTCATAATTAAAAAATATATATAGAGGTAAACTATCTTTAAAAATGATCCGTTAATTTGTTTTTTACTGTTTTTAAATTATATCTTAACAATATTTAAGGAATGACCCAGTTTTCTGATGAAAAGATTCATTCACTTTGACGAAGTGAATGAGATACTGTTAAATCGTGTTTGTCACCACGAAAAGTATACCGTATTAAGTTTGACTTTTACAATAAATCAAAACTTACTACGTAGTTCTAAATTTAAAATGCAAACCAGTAACCTACTAAAACGTTTTAAAATTACGCTTGCTTTGCAGAAGTTTTGTTGAGTTTCTGAAAATAGATCCAAGCTGCGGCGGGTTTTATGTTTCTGGGGTGGCTGATATTTATACTTTTCCAAGATCAAATGAAAGTTAAATTTCGTAAAGAAAATCGGTTTAATCATTAAATAATATATTTTTTATTTTATTGTTATTGGTTTCATGGTATAAAGAAATCTGGCTATATGGGGTGTGTTGTAGAATGACAACACGCCTTCCTCGGACTGAGACTTTTGATCAGCAACTTTCTTATTAACTAACAGCATCTAATACAACTACTTTTTTGCTAATATTTATTTTTTAAAATTACAAAAATCTAGGCCGCTAATCAGGTAAGTAAAGGGACAAAACTACCATGGCCCACTGATTAATTCTATCGAAAATGAATATATTTGAAAATAAAAATATATTTTTTATTTATTGTACACTTATGGACAAACAATGTCGAATAATCCAAAATGTAAATTGTTAAAACTGAACAATCTCACATTTGTGTATAATAACAACATTTGTTGTGTTAGTGGTAAACCCCACAGAGTGTAGGAATTTAAAAAGAAAATTGCAATATACCAATTAAATGGCCTTTATTGCTTTAAGAATGTGTAAAACTCTATGGGGTTTATCAATAATATAACAAATGTTATAATGATATAAAAATGTAAGATTGTTTCATTTTAACATTTTAGATTTTAGTCATCTTGTTTCATGATTTTTAAGTGGTAATATAAATTTATTTTTATTGGGTGTTATGGCAATTTTAAAAATTTTCCAATACTTTTATCTATATTTTTTTTTCTTTCAGACTGATACACTTAGAATAAAGTTACCACAACTACTCTTAACCCCTTTATTTTTTTATATTCTCACAGTTCTTTAGGACTTCTTATACTTCTTTATTAGAAAATGTTTTATACCTTCAAACTTTTATCTTTTAGGAGAAGTGTGGACGCAGCACTTACAAATAAGCAGTGGCGGCTCGTGAGATTTATTATTGGGGGGGCACAAAAATATAATAGAAAAAGTGTGATGATATTACCTTATTTAAATGTAAAGTCCATTCTTCTGTCCTTTTTATTAGAAAACGAATCAGTCACTTTATTATCAAAGTCAGGTATAGATTGTATAATTTTTTTTTCAATTGATAAACAGCTAGGGCATTAAGCCTGTCTTGCAGCATCGTATTTCTCAAAAGTTTTTATGCGATTTAATGTTGAAAAACATCTTTCGCATTCACTTGTTGACATTGGTGTTGTACAAATAATATCTGCGAGTTTGTAAGTTTCTGAAAACACAGTTTTAAGATTATTGTCGGATAAGAACATTAAAAGGGCAAAACTCCTTCAATCCTGCACATATCGTCCCTGTCGTAAATGGCTTTTAATTCAGTTTTTAATTTACCACTGTCACATGGGATAAGATTTCACTGTTAAATCAAAATGTTCTTGGGAAAGGCACCTCTGTAACTTTCAAAATTTTTTAGAAAGAAATAGTTTCGCTGCACTTAAATGGTCTTTAAAATCAAATCTGTCTCTAATTTGAGTTAAAATATTGTCACACACTTCCTTCGAAATAACATGTCGCGATTCACCAGCAGACGCGTGCTTCTGTCTTTTTCTGGCAGGTTCTTCTTCCTCTTCAGGTTCTAGGTGATCAGTATTTGATCTAATGCGGATAATTTGTTTCTCAAACTGTTCAATTGCATTTTGAATTTGTAAGCTGTCAATACCTCTGATTTGTGCTTGATTAAAAATATTTCAACATGGGGCATAATGAAATGAAAGAATTTTAACCAGTAAAGAAACTCTGCACTATTTAGATGATTTAAAAGTCCGTTTGCTTCACCAAGTGTTGTGGAATCCGTACTATCATTATCTAAAATTTGTTCCAAGCACTCCTTGAAAGAATTTTTATATTCAAATAAAGTATTAACAGTCCTACTTTTAAAATTCCAGCGTGTAGGTGCAGCACGTGGTAATCTTCGTTTAACTACCTCATCAAGCACTGCTGTGGTTTTGCTGATCTTGAAAAGAAGCTTGAAAATGATTGCAAATTGGCAAAGAATATTTTAACTTTTTTATGACATTGTGCTGCCTTCTCCATTAATAAGTTAAATTGATGGGCATAGCAATGAATAAAATGAGCATTTGGAAATGACTTTTTAAGGATCGCTTGAACGCCATTGTTTTTACCGCTCATCACTGCAGCGCGTCGTAACTTTGAGCTATCAGTTTTGATTTTTCTGAAGGGGAACTTAGAATGACATCAAGTTCAGCCAAAAGCGTTTTTGACAAATCGTCAGCCGAGTAGCCAGCCGGTTTAATAAAAGCTCAAAAACGTTCATATACTTGTCCATCAATGACATATCGAATTATAATAACCATTTGTTGCTGATTAGATGCATCAGTTGTTTCGTCAGCTTCTAAAGCCACAAAGTTTGCAAATTTTATTTCTTTTAATAATTCGATTCGATAAATCTCAAGCATAGCGTCCAACAACTCATTTTGTATGGTTTTTGAAGTACCTTTAAAAACTTTCGATTCTTTTATATGTATACCAAGGATGGAGTCTAATTCAGCAGCAAACTTTATTAACCCCTACATAAATACCTGGATTATTCGAAGATTGTTTTCGTCATGTCCTCTAAGCGCTAATTCAAATGCACCACAAAACTTTATGCACATAATCAGTCTTTGCAAAATATGTCTATTTTTTTGTACCTGTTCATTTTGCTTCAATTTTTCCCGCACGTATGCACTGTCTAATTGTTCTCGTATGTTTGTTTTCCCCAAAACACTAAAGTCCATGTATGATTTAAGATGGGAAACCGAATTTTTGGTTTTTTTTTGCTCTGCTATATGTTTTAAATCATCCACACCGTTTCGAGTCCAAGCTGTAATTTCGTTTCTAAACAATATACGCACAAAACAAAACAATTTATTTGTGACCGGACAACCACAAATCCACTTATATTTATCGTAAATATTTTTGTTGAACACTCTATTATATGTTCTAGTTATACTTGAACTTGAATACTTTATATCTAAATCAGGAGTAGATCGACCAATCTGTTTAACTAAAACTTTCTGTTCAAACGTCAAGGGACCGTTCTCTAAGAGGTAGCGAACCGAATTTATTTCGGATTCCATTATCAGAAATACTTAAACATTCACCAATAATTAAACTTCATAAATTATCATGCATTTCGCGCGCAAACCACAAAAGTCAAAACCGCTTTTACTGGAGTTGGAGACACGCAAATTTGTGCCCATCATTCGGCTAAAAATTGCGAACGCCGAGGATGTCCGATGCTTCGCGATTATGGGCTCGAAAGAGCAAAATTCGAGTGTTCCCCGGAAATTAGTTTTGAGTGCGTTAATGCTCGATCCTCGCAGGTGTCGTGTAGGAAGTAACTTTTGAGTATACTTCATGGCAATAGACATAAACTCGAATGAACATAAATATTACAAAAAATATTAGATTTAGAATTAAATAATATTTTAAAGAGGGTGGGCACGTTCCCCTGTGCCCCTTAAGACCGGCCGCCACTGCAAATAAGAATAAGTTTTAAGCATAACCAATTTCTCACTTTAAATTCTAACTTCTATTCACACAACTTGTGTGACACCTAATCCTAAAATACATCTTCGATAAGAGCGCTTTTAAGAAAATAAACGTGTAAAATAGTGTATAGGGTGTCCAAATAAGAAAGAATGCCGGCTGTATCTCGAAAACCATTTATTGCACAGCGTTGGAAAAACATATTTTTAGTAAAACTAATCAAGGGAAATAGCTGAAAATTATTTTCAAGTTCTTAAACTACCGCGAGTAGGCGCAACCGCAACGGTAAATTAAAAAACCTACTATTTCTTCAAAACTAGCTGGTATTACGTATAATTTTGACAACATCAGCGAAAACTCTAACCAATTCTGCATCAGTTTGGTTCAGGACTTTTTTTGTCATATTTTTAATATTAAGGGTGGGGAAGGTGATAAATAATGCAACTTTTAAATAGCTCTAGCTCCCACATCTTTTACCGAAATTGATTTAAGTGGGTACTAATTTGAAAAAAAATTGAAGCTCTTTTGTTTGTAGTTCAGCAACTTTTAAATGCAAAAACAGCTTTTTTTACTGGAAACAATAGCAGCTTCGTCAAGCCCCTTTTTACAGCATTAGGTCATAATTTTAAATATACCCGGTAAAAATACAATAAAATTATTATAAATTAAACTCGTTTGTTGTTTGTATTACGGCGGGAGGTCAACTGCTTTTACAAACTTGGTGGGCACCCCAAAAATGATGTAAATGATGGTAATTTTGATAGCCTTGAATATTTTTGTGTTATATAATATTCAGTCTGCTTTGACTTGATTGATTAATACATAAAAGCTCTTTTTTAGGGGTCTTGTAACTCGTTTTACATACAAGAGATAAAAACCTAAGGAATTTTGATTAAGTAAAAATTAGTTACTAAAATTAAACATAAAAGCAAAACATTAGTATCAGTTTACTCCATTAAAGAAAAGAAATCAAAAATATGTTCTATCTAGCTACCTCTATGATATTTTCTTTATAACAATTGAATGGTCAGATCACTAATTTATTTTAAAAAGAATGCATCTGATTTAAATTGCCTTATATTATCATTACTCAATAAAAACTGTGAAATTGCATAGTTTGCTGCAAAAAATGAAAAAAAAAATCACAAGTAGGATATTTCGGGCAATATTTTTTTAAACAATTCCCTAAACAAGTGGAGCCTTTGATAAAAATATTAATAGTTTTATTAGTTTTAAATAAGAAAACTTACTACATTACAACCCTGTAATACGTTTTTAAAGCTCCATAGTCCAAGGTACGCAGATATATTTTTTACAGATTCTTTATGTAATATTAAATTAATGCACCAAAATTCTTATCTAGTTTAAATATCCTAAATTCACACTTAGGTATGCTATTGCAAAAAAAGTCTACTGATAATCTTTTACTTAAGATTAATCTTATAACGACACTTCACAGCAGCTTCAAAAAAGGTCGGATTCCTCTTTTCAGCGAAAATTACTTCTCTTCTTATAATCTTTTTACTTTTTATGTCCCTGATATCAGACGCTGCTTAGAATACAGTTCGATATCTGGTAAATAGCGTCTCCTACAACCCTTTGTTTTCTTAGTTCCATTTAAAAAAGACTCATTCTCCTTATTAGTGACTTCACTCTTATAAAAAACTTTCTTTTGTTGCCCTCCGATGAGCTGTAGGGGCCCTGTACCTTTTTTTAATAGATTTTTAAAGCTTCACTTAAGAAACTGGTCAATATAATTTCTTTCCTAGATACTAATAGAGCAGCACGGATTGCCACTCTTACGCACAACTTTCCATTCACTTCCCCTCCAAAATGTTTATTCTTTCTTTTCCCTCCAGACCTTTAAGTCCCATGTTAATAAACTGCCTCTCAATTTACCCAATAAGCCTACGGAATGTTAGTACTTAGGCCTGAAGCTTTCACGGACTGTCTTAAAAAAAAGTTTGTGGCAAAACTGGAAAAGCGAAAACCATAAAAAATGTGGGGTTTTTAAATCGGTGCAAAATTGTTTAATTTGTTGCGCAAAGTTAAGGCTTTGCTACTAAGTAAGTACAGCAAATTTGTTTTTTTTTAGAAATGAATAGATGTTTTGAGCCAATTTTTATAATCGTTTTTAAACGTTGTGATCTTTTAATAAGTTATGCATTAAGTTTTAAAGAAATAAGTTTAAAAAACATACTGTATAAAAATCATAAAGCAAAATTTATTTATCATTTAGTAATTTCGCATTATTCCTAAATGCAATGGTCAGCATGTATGTACGAAGGTACCTTCATCAAAAGCTGACCTAATTAATTCATTTATTACCGCTTATTACATTGCACTAGTTCATAAATAGTAGTTAATTAGTGAATTACATGGTAGTAGGTTTAGAATTTACTAATATGTACAGGGTAAGTTTTTAGGATATTGTAATTAATAAACAAAATTAATTTACAACGCTTTCACTGTTGGATGTGGAGAGAGTTTATTTGAATAAGTTTTCGCAATTCTTTTTGGCCTTTTTTGGAATATTCTAAATAATATACAGGATGTTCCGAGTGTTAAAATAATGATTTTTGCAGCGCTTACGATTATTAGTTGCTAATTAGTTAATATAACAGCACCCTAAAAATTACATTCGTAAAATGAAGCATCATAATTTGTATTGACAGCATTCTCTAATTACTTCAACATTATAATGGCAATATTTGTATACCCCTATGACGTTACATTGTCAAAGATTTGTATACTTAGCAACATTTAAAAGAAAAATATTATAAATATATATTAGCGATACTATCCAAAGCAAGCTTTTCTAAAAAATATTCCCAAAGTTATGTAACAAACTTTCTTTGCAGAGAAAAAATTACCATTCAATTTCTTGTTTATATATGTATATGTCGCACTCACTTGGCGTAGTTGTCCATTTCGTGAACTGGATGCCCAGTTCGTGAAGTGGAACCAGATAGTGTAATAATATTTTATTTCACTCTCTGGACAATTTTTATGTCCAGTTTATAAAATGGATATGCAATTTTTCCACTTCGAAAAGCAAGACTATACTACACTATCTGGACACAAAAATCATCCAGTTCCTGTACTGTATATTTGGCATTTGTCGACTTAATGAAACAATCAGTCGTCGGTGTTTTGAATGGCATGAACATTATATTGAACTAGTAAAGCAAAAATGTTTAATTAAAAAATAATTTTTTTTTAAACTTTTTGATCAACAAAACTAAAAAAACAAAAACCAACCAGAACAAAAAAGAGGGATTGCATTGTTACAGTAAAAAGATAAAGCAGACAGGAACTGGGTAATTTTTGTCCAGATGCGTTAAACCCTCTCTTTAAATAAAAAGGAATATTTTTAGACAAAATATTTCCAGATAGAAAATAAAAAAATTATTACATTCATTTCACTTCAGGGAATGAATTGTTCTAAAAAAGGACAATTTCCCCCGGGGTGACATTTTGACTTTGTTTTTAAGGCTGAAAATACTTGGTTTAAAAAAAATTTAAAATTAGAAAATGGATGATATGATGAAAAAAAACCCTTTTTTTTTTATTTTAAATAGGGAAAACGTCAGAACCATGGTGTTGGTCATTTATCGTCATACATGTAATTATTAAAATGAAAAAATTGGTTTAGGAAAAACCCAAATCCCCCCCCCAAAAAATTTTCAAAAATGGCCAAATGATTCCACCTTTTTTACTTGAAAGTTTTTTAAGACTTTTTAGAATTAAATGCTCTCTTTCATTAATCAAGGTTTTTTTCCTTAATACAGACAAATATAAAAATTGGGTAAGTCAAAAAGGGGGGGTACAAAATTTTGGAAAAGATTTTATAGGGAAATTGGAACTTAAGTAAATTTTTTGGTGAATCCCTTTTTTTTAGTTCAATAAAAGGTGTTTTTCCTTTACCCTTTTGTGAGAACTAAACCTTTTGACTGAATAAGAAGACAAAAAAAGGGCCATTTAAAGTTTCAAAATCACCCTGTTCGATGGGTAAAATGTAGAATTTATCATTTAAAGGAAAAAAATCCGTTCATTTTGTTTTTGTTTTTTCACCTTAAAACTTAATATAAACAGATGAAACTTCTAAAATATCCCCAAATGATATAACCCCCTTTACAGGGCGTCCAAAAAAAATATGCATTTTTTTAAAATGTTTCCATTACTTATGTTTTAAACCTATTTAATAAAAAATTTTAAGTTTGTACTCCTCAGGTAGGGCACCTAATTTT